>JAYKQN010000005.1:17190000-17232500 GCA_036785175.1 Eupleurogrammus muticus | reverse complement strand
CGCGTTTTCGTCACAATTTCTGCTGCCGGAGGGAAAGTGCACGAGGGGTCAAAAAAGCGACTTGTAGGGAGTTGTGATTAGCTCTGGTGATTGTCAGCTACGGGTCGAAGCGGTGAAGTGGAGCCCCCCCCCCACTGGGGGAGAGGAGCTCGAAATAACACGGCTTCACTACCAACGACTCCGATACCTTGCAGTGGGTGGAGCTTATTGGGATGCCCACATTTGATGCAACAAGCACTGTTAGCGCACTCATTACTTCAATGCAAAATCCGCTGTGAAGACAGATGAGCGGAGAGAGAGAGAGACACAGAGAAAAGATGGAGAGGTAAGAAAGGATACCAGTCGTGACAGGTGGGTTTGGGGAGGGGGGGGGGTTGACAGGGGGGGTCTGGGTGCAGCCAAGCACAGGAGGGTGCCAGCAAACCATGCCAGTGCTAAGAGGGCAAAATGGAGAGAGTCGCTGAGAATGAAACGAGAGGATGAGACAACATGTTGATGGTGGTGGGGGGGGGCCCCCCCGGCTGCGTCTTCTGGAGCCGATGTTGGTGTTTTCCTGTGGAGAATGGGGGGGGGGGCAGGGGGCCCATGTCACTGCTGCCCCGGGGCTGTCTGCAGCGGGTGGTTCGCCACGCATAAACGCCTGATTGGTTGGTTATTTTATTATAATGATAAATGAGGAGCTTGGGTCTTATTTTCTGTAGCTTTTACTGTCATATCCATTCGTTATATTAAGTTTGTACTACGTTTGCTTTTTTTTCTTCCATTGACAGTGTATATCATTGACACCTAATAAATGTATTATATAATATTATACAGAATGTGAAACGTACACGCTTACGTCTATGTTAGCCTCATTCTCTTCACTGCTCTGCTGCTTTGTATCACTTCTTTCACCACTGGGTGGCGACAAAACCTGCACAAGTGTCCCCGTAATAGCTGAGATTTTACCAAAGATGCATGAGCTGTGATCTAGTTTTAAACCAGGCTGAGACCGGTCTACACCAGGAGGTGAAAACGGACGTGCTGCTGTTTTAAATCGACACACACACACTCGCCGGTTATTCACGGCCGACCTGCACCCTCGCCGTTACTGACAAGAGGACGGAAGCTGCAGCTCACCTGATGCTTTCCCTTATGGATGCAGTATAAACAAAGTATAAAGTGTTGCTGTGAACCATTTCCTGCGCTGAACTTTGACTCACCAGAAGCTGCTTTAGCAGAACATAGTTTTTCCTGTGCGAATCACTGGAATCACTATCAACGATCCTGGTGCAAATGGTTCTTCGGGCTAATCTGGGCTAATTTGCTAATTTGCTGCAAATCCTTAGTTAAACCGTTCGATCGGACTTTGTCGTGGCTCTGCTGCTCGGATTTAGAACTTCAACTGAACTAAAGAAAACCCAAACCTACAAAAATAGACCCAAATTGGATGAACTTTACTCTCTAGGATGCATTTTTTTTTTAATTTAGACTTTGGGCTGAACCTGTGACTCCAGCTCAGCGCCCGGGGGGGGTCAGTGTGGGCTCCCCGTCCCCCTGGAGATGTCAGCGGGGCGGGGGTCTGAGAGGCCAGCTGGAGCTGCTGGATCATACCTTGCAGTGCGTGGTACTGACTGGGATCCCGATATTGGAAGCAAACACGACTGTGAGTGCAGAAGCCAGTTCAATAGTGAATCCACTGTGGAGGGGGGGGGAGGGGAAAAGGGGGAGCAAAGAGACATCCTTCATTGTAATGCCTGGGACGTGCCGCTGACGGCACTGTCTGACCATGTTCCAGCATCCAGAACACACACACGCACACACACACACACACACACAACAATACAACAGGTGATGCATAAAGAGAACGGTTGCAGGTTGGAACTCACACGGGAGGTTGTGATAGTGTGAACATTCTTTATGTTATTCACACTTTGACACCAGGTTGAGGTAACAACGATTGAAAAAAAAAAAAAAATCGATAAATAAAAATTCAGTTTAAATTCAGTTTTTAAGAAACAGCGAAGGCCAAGAAACAAACCGGATGAAGAAAGAGAAACTAATGATTGGTTCTCATTTCATCGCAGTTATTTAAAGCAGCTGGAGAAACATTCAGAGAACGCGTGAGTAGCGTTCGGGTGACGGAGGCGTTGGAACCTGATTGGCCAGAATGTGTAACGAAGGCGCTGTGTTCTGGCATCCAGGGAACAGCGAGGGACGACCTGATGATTTTACCGAAGCCACACACCTGCCTGATGTGTGTGTGTGTGTGTGTGTGTGTGTGCCTGACGCAGGTTAGCACGCATAATTCTCCAATGTCTGCAATGCGATTCTAAAGAAACTCTCAGACGATATCCGTCGGCATTGAACAGCCCACGGAGCCTTCCTCAAACATATGGCGAGCCAGCAGAGACACACAGCTACACACTCTCCTGTCCTTGCTCCCACACAGACCTCTTTGTCGGATCGGTGCATGGAGGAAAAGAAAAAAAAAAGAGACACTAGAGGAAACTGAGAGAGCCTAACAACAGCCAACCAGAGCGAATCCGTCTTTGGGTCCTGGCAAAAAAAAAAAAAAAAAGGCCGGGGCTGGAGATGGAAAGAGGCGGCTTAAAGAAGAAAGGAGGCACACAGAGGCACAGGGGGCCGAAAGGAAGAGGAGAAACAGGGAAAGAGGAGTATATATATATATATATAATGAGACGCGAGTGACCGTGAGAACGATTGTTGGGGGCTGTGTAGAAAAAGGGGAAAGATTTAGAGGTGGGACGGGGGGCAAAAACGGGGGGAAGTGAGGGGGGGGGGGGGGGGGGGGGGGGGGGAAGAGGGTTAACCGCAAAAATAGAGACGACAGAAGGAGAAAGAGGAGCCAGGCTGGCGAGAGAGGCCAGCGTTCCCACTGTGGCTTGGCCCCTCCCTCAGCCCTCCTGCTCTACTTCTCCTCGCCCAGAATGCCAAGCGACTTCCTGCAACCCCGTGTGATGTTCCTGCCGGGCAACCGAGTCCACACGCACACACACACACACACACAGACACACACACACACACAAAACTTGATGGAACAATTAGACTTAATATGCATGCATGCACACATAGAGTACATTCACCACATAACGACCTGCAGGCAAACCATACACAGAAAAACATCCCTGAGGTATGCACACACACACACACACACACACGCACGCACGCACACACACACACGCACACACACTCTTCATCGACAGCCTTCGAAGATGAACGGACAGCAACAGATACAGTAGATCCATCTCAGGGAAAGAGGAGAAACAGTAAGTGGTCAACGCTGTGCTGTCTGAGGCCTGTAGATCCAGAAACTACTTATTTATTCATGAATAAGTATAAAGTTATGTTGGATAACAAGTCGAGGGAAAGGAAACACGGTGTACTTTCACTATGCAAATTACTATTACTGCAGTCAGACAATAATTACAGTAGATTTCTGACAATGTTCCAAAGCATTATAGTCATTTCTTCATTTCAACTTTCAACTTTCATTACAACTGCATGATAATTGCTTCGATGTCTTTTACTTTGCTTGATGACAATTCATGGCTAGAAAGAAAATACACGAAGGAAGGAAAGGATTATTGCACTTGAACATGTCATTCAAAGAGGAAAGCAAATCCAATTCCAATGAACACTAAAAATTAAATCTAGCTTCTAATGAACATTTAGTTATTATTATAAGTTATTATCATGATTATTTATGATATATATATATGAAATCATACTGTCAGGGTTCAGTTATTTTTTTTAACACGTGACCTAAACGCGCCGTGCCGCCCCGACCTTTCTCACCTTGAGGGGGTGATGGGCGTCAGGTCCTTGCCCATGGTCTGGATGACGCGGCGGCCCCACACCCACAGGCCGGTGCAGATGCCCACGCCGCCGTAGAACAGCAGCCAGATGGGGGTGGAGGCGTCCTGCATCACGCCGCCCTGGTCGTAGATCATCCACAGCGCCACCAGCGGGCCGATGGCGTTACTGCGCGGAGCGGGGGGAGAAGAAATGATTATCCGGACTGTGAAAGTGCCGTGTAGGAATATGAGCGATGACATTACAAGGCAGCTTCACTCTGTGGTTTACGGTTTCATTGCCACACAATGGCCAATGTGTGGGAAACACTGCTATTACGTGGTCATATATTAGCCAGGCTAATTCAGTTATCAGTCTACACGTTATCATCAGAAATCATGGTAATGTGCTGGGTTCCGTGGGTGCTACGTGTCATGTGGGCAGCAAGAGGCAGCACCTGACATCGTTGCCTCCGTGTGCGAAGGAGCCGAAGCAGGCAGTGAGAATCTGCAGGAAGTGGAAAAGCAGAAACACCTCGGGCTTGTCCTTCTCCTCGTGGTCCTCCTCGGCCAGGTCGTCCAGGGGCACCGGCGCCGGCGCCCCCCCCTCCTCCTCCACGCCCTCCAGCTCCGTGGCCAGCTTCATCTCCACGCCGCCCTCCTCCGCCTCGATCTCGGCCTCAGCCACGGCGTTGCAGTACGACGAGTAGCTGTCGTAGCGCACGCGCTTCTTGGAGTAGGAGACGCTGTTGCTCCTGCCGCCCCCACCGCCGCCCTCGCCCACCAGCTTCTCGCTGTCCTCGCGCGACTCCGTGCGTATGAGGGGCTGCACGGGCATGCCGCATATGGCCGCCGTGTAGCAGGTGTAGCTGTTGTTGCGGCGCAGCAGGCGGTAGTTGTTGTCGGGGGGGCCGGCGTTGGAGCCCGAGCGGTCGCCGTCGTCCATGCGGCCCAGGTGGATCTTGTGGAGCAGGTCCTTGTACAGGCCCGAGTCCTTGTGCACGGTGTGGTACACCTGGCCGTCGCTGCGCATGTGGCCGTCGATGCTGAAGCTGCCGTTGGAGATGGGCGACTTGAGGCAGCCGTTGGTCATCGAGTGGGTACGGCCTGCAGACGAGGCAAAAAGAGAAACAAGATTGTCTTCCCTATGAGACTTTATGTGTGAACTTAAATCCCAAAGTCCCAAAGTGACATATAGTAAACATCCCAATATGGAACATGTTTACCACTTATGCTCAATGTTACATATATGTCAAGATACAGATCTTTGGGAATAAAAACTATGATTCAGAAAAGGATTTTTAGAACTGTGTTCTATGTGGCCCACTTGGTCTATGGTATAACCCACATTATTTTCCTTTAAGGATAAATGGGTCTGGGTTCTTATGGGTTAAAAATGTAATAGACCAATATTGTAGCAACTCTTCAATAATGTAATAAAAGCCCAGAAATGCCCAAAATACTGTAATAAATTTTGGCTGATAATTTAAGTAATTACTATGTAATTAACTGGGTATTACATTATTAGCCTGGTGCGAAATGTAATGTAATAAGTGTAATAAATTACCTTTGGCTAACCTACTTGGTGCATTAGTATGAAATTAAAGGACCTGTAAAATTAAAACATGGCACTGAATGTAGTGATAACATCTATAGATGCGTTCAATTGGAATTATTATTGTTATTACCCTAATACTGCTGCTACAGTGCTTTACTAGACAAAACAAATATCCTGTTATAAGGATGTCAAATCTTGGGCAATGGCGTCTCAAATCGGTAAAGAAAACAAGAGGGGGGGGGTCCAGTTTTACCGTAAGCCCTGCCATTTGGCAGGATGGTGCCTCCATTAGCCAGGTTGGTGAGCTCTCCGCTGGAGTGCACCCGCTCGCTGCTGCCGCCCGTGAGCGGCACCACGGCCTCGTCCGTGCCCTTCGCCCCCGGCAGCTCTTTAAAGACGGGGCTCTCTTCCTCCTCTTCCGGAATCTTGTCCAGGCTCTCGTCCGAGATCCGGGACAGAGCCTGCTCCTTCTTTAGACGACCTGCGAGGGGAAAAATAAAAGCGGTGGGGGGGGGGTGGTATGGTTCAGTGCGGAGGAAAGACAAGGGTGGAAATGTGCCTTAGTAGTTAAACAAATAAATAAAGTGAGACCATAAAAGAGGTGAATCACAAATTTGGCATACGGAGCATATTTCTGTTCAAGCCACCCCGTTAGGGTGGAATTTCCCCTGGATGTTTCTGGTGAAACTGTGTTACTACTTAGCGCCGATTAAGCGCCCGATTACAGCAAAGACAGTCTGGAGTCGGGTCAGAGAAAGGGGAAAATGAGCATGTGGAGCATTCCACAAACAGCGCAAGCAGCGCAGCGATCAGCTGATCCAAAGCAAACTAATCCCAGTCCCGATAGACCCGGTGCCCCCCCCTCCCCACCCTGACTCCAAACAACCCCCAGTACAAACATAAATAACCCCTAGTGCCCATTTCATTTTGACGAATGTGTAATATCCAGATCAGGTCCGATAACATCACCTATTAATCCTCCCCAGACGACATGCAAGCAAAAGGTCAGCTCGTGTGCAGGGTTAAAGGAACGAGTAAATAATCGTTCTAATAGTAATGGTCTATTTTAAGCCCGGAGTTGGTGAATAATCACTTTATTAATAGCGATTATTTATTTTCTCTACAAATCCAGTAAAAAAGGAAAAAGAAAGTTTACTTCATCTAAGATTTATGAAAAAGACGCTGTACAGTTTGTAACTTTGCCTTTGGAGTGTTGCAGCAAACAGATTTTAAGAGACCGGCTGCTCCGCTCTCAGATATTCCAGCTATTGCACTTTCCATTGTTTTATTTAATGTGTCATCTGTTTGTTTTACAGCGTCTGCTTTGATGCAGCCCCCCCCCCCTGAGGTGGAGACCGCAGCCCTGAGAACCTCGCTGCCTTAAAGCCAAGCGACTGGTGCATTACCCAGAGTTCAGCGGGTTCTCCTGGTGGCGTTGGCAGAGACCCGGAGAGAAAACACGTATACTGGCATCCGTCGTTTGGTGGCAGAGCATAAAGTGCAGTGTCGGGGGTCAGAGCGCCGGCTTTTCAAATAGTGTGAGAAAGACTGGACACACACACACACACACACACACACACACACACACACACACACACACACACAGATACCTACTTGCTATTTTCCTCCTCATCCACGGACACACGAAGATCCAAACCACAGCTGCACAGACCAGCGACCCGGCTAAAGTGATGAGAAAGATGGCCCACACCGGTAGCATCTCGATCCCGAGCACTGGAATCAACCAACAGACAAACAAAAAAAAAAAAAAAAAAAGAAATAAATCACATCCCGCACAGACTCATTATCTACTTCGAATCTTATCGCGCCTCCGCAAGGAATTTGGAGCGAGCGGACAACATCGGCACCCTCGGCCATTTGGACAGAGATGATAATTTGATGGTACGAGGGTGTGAGCCCCGAGACGAGGAGGGAATGTCTGTGTCTTACATGGGGCTCCAGTGTACATGATGGAAAACGTGTTGATCCCGATGGTGGAGGCGTAGAACAGGGGCAGCGCTCGCAGGCCGTTGGGAACGGAGTCCTCCTACGGAGAAAACACACACACACACACACAGGGGGGGGGGTCAACTCAATGCCCTGGCCTGTCTATATATTTATTCATTTAATTTTATTTAGCTTTTATTTTACCAGGTTGCATTCAAATTAAAAAAAATGCATGGCAGTCACCAAATTTTGCTGTCTGCCATGCATTTGCAACACCATGAAAGAAATATTCCTGCAGGTTGACGGCTGGTCGGCCTTTTTTCAGATGATTTATTGCAGCACTAAATATGCTGCATGACGACTAATAAAACCAGAGATTTACACCGAGGTCAGAGGTTCAGCTGAGGTTAGGGTGTGGAAACCGTGGAAGCGAAGGGATGATGTCAAATCGTGCGCAACATTTCATTCTTGCAAAATAAGATGGGGGGGGGGGGCGTTAAAATTATGAGAGTAACCGCTGCGATACGGCCGACCTTTGGCGGTGAATGTGTCACATCTGCAAACTAAACCGCAATTTATTTTTTTTTAAATCACGCTTCTTCCCAACGCCTGGCTCATACATATTAGGATTAGATATGACAGGAGGATCAAATCGTCCTATTAGATAATGCAAATCGCCCGCAGGGACGGAGATGAACTCATCGCCGGTTTGACCCAGCTACACGGCCACTTCCATCCGAATGACAAACCGTCCTGTGACTCATCCGCCGTAATCCTGCAGGTCGTCGACACTTTTTTTTTTCTTTTTCTCTCCAGCGCTTCCTGGGCCGCCAGAGATTGTCTGTTGCGTAACAACAAGATCTGTGGTTGTTGCCAAATCAAATGGATTTTTATGGACAGGTTTGTGTGTACACATGTGCGTCTGTGTCTGCGTTTCAGTAATTAAACTCGGGAACCTGTGACTCACTCTATAGGCTCACGGCACAGCAGAATGTGAAATGTTGAAACTATAATATTATGGAAAATTACACCCTGACAGCAAGATGAAATGATCCTTTATCGCTCTCACAATGGGGGAAACCAGAAGCATCAACAGTCATACAACTATAAATATATATATATAACTATATATTAAATATTAAGAAACAAAACGTGTTAATTAGTCAGCTTCAGAGGGACTGGTGGGTGAGTATCAGATTCAGACAAGCTGTTTCTACTTTCTGTTTTAAGCTAATGACCAGAAACAGACGCTGGCGCCAGCTTGATTTTTTTTACTGTGCAGGAGTTCTATCAATCTTCTCATCTAACTTTCTGCTGAAAGCAGACAGGTGCACGTCTCCTAAACGTTCTGAATTATTCCTTTAAGGATTGTGCAACCTTTATATATCTTTCAAATCCTATTCATCTTGAAGTGCCGATGCGTGTGTGCACTGGGGGGAGGATGTGTGAGTGTTGGTGTGACGCGCTCCCACCTTGTTGAGGATGATGTATCTGATGAGGAGGAAGAGGAGGCCAGACATGAGTCCAGAGAGCAAGGGGGAGATGAACCATGATGCCACTGGAGAGGGAGGAACACGATGTTATTCTATGACTATTACCGTCATTGCACAGGAGACACACTCACGTCCTTACTACTTAATACGATAAGTCCAATATACTAAATCTCATCCATCCCATCACATTCATTATATCAATCACCATATTTTTTCCCATCAGTGCCACTCTATGCCTTTAAAACGAAATAATCATAATAATAATAAAATATGAAATATACTACGCGAGTTATAATGTATAAGTGCATGCATTAACGTGTGGATTTTGATAGATGTTAAAATGAAACCGTCAGTGCTGACAACAAAATCTGAAAATTACGTTTTCTTTAAAAAAAAAAAAAACTTCCTCAGGCATTTAGAGTCCATGTCAAATATCCATACAGGTCATTGACAGCCTGGGCAGGTGCAGCTTTACTTTGTCTCTGTGGTGTGGAGCTGAAATCTGACTGCCATAAGTGCTACAAGCTAAATATATGTTTTAAAGTGCATGCTGTTCTGTATTAAATGAGAGCTGGGTGCATCAGCTGGAGGCAGGAAGTGGAAATTGGCAGACGTACGTGTTGCTTATTTGGAGAAGCTGGGTGGTAATATAACACTGTCATAACCGTGGAATGTGAATTTTGTTGCAACGATGCTTACATTTTGAAAGGAAAGAAAAGAGGACAACGTAGGCCTACTTTAGCAGCACACACACACACACACACACACACACACACACACACACACACACACACACACACACACACACACACACACACACACACACACACACACACACACACACACACACACACACACACACACACACACACACACACACACACACAGGGACTGTTTCGGCAGCCATTACCGATCTTAACCAGCTGCATCCACTGCACGCCCTTGGTGCCGATGGCCACCATGGAGAAGCCGATGGTGGCGCCAACGATGCAGTGGGTTCCAGAGATGGGCAGTTTGAGGAAGGAGGCGATGAGCTGCCAGACGGCGGAGCCTGCGATCAAAACACACACACACACGTCGTATTTAACCAGTTCATGTTTCCCATTGAGAAGATTAGATCTTTATCTTTCAGGTGAGATACGACAGCGACATGTGAGGCTCAGAGTCCATTTTGATGTTCAGAACTGCGTCTGCTTTTAGTTTCAGTATTAAAAAAAGCACACTCCACTAACACACACAAATGTTTTTTATTAAAAGGAGTAATGGTAGCGGTTTCTTCATGCAGGATCATGCATTTTTAATGAGGGCATATTATGAAATATACGCAGAGAAATAGACGACCAACAATTAAAACAATAGCTGATTTATCAGGACAAAAGTCTGTTACATTGAATTTAAATAACACAGTCCGACTAATAGGACTTTATTTTTGTTCAAGTATATATTTTGGGTATTTTTTGTGAACTCCAGCGAGACATCAAAAATCAAACAGCCGGGACACAATAGAGGCGTTTCCCAGCTCGTTATCTTATCAAATCAAGACGCTAAAACTACTTCCAATTCTATGTGAACAATAGAGGAAAAAGGGCTTCCTGATCCAGATTAGAGAAAAAAAAAAAAACGGTTTCCCCGACATTCGCTTGTGGCCGTTGCCACACCTGGGAATCCCCTTTGCAAAAAAAAAAAAAAGTCTCCCCATTCGTCACCGTTTCCCAGCAGTCCCTGCAGGAAAAAAAGGCCGATTGTCCCAACAGGAGCCCATTGTTTTCTGCCCCGTTCTATTCATTCGTTTCATGTTTAAAAGGTTCACATTCTACACTAGAAATGTGTGATGGTGAAGACGGTATGAGCCACATTAGGGGGGGGGGCTGATCTTATTAAAATCTGGACTCATTCAGGCTCCTCTGAAAATAGATTAAACGTGTTTGTTAGGAAGTTACGCTGCAGGGACAAAAATCCGATTTTCTAACAACTCCCTCAAAGCCAATAAATGGGAGGCTGCTGTTCTTATTAGCGACTGTGAACTTTCACCAACTGGATTACAAAAACAACTCTGTCCACTTGTAAAAAAAGTCCCACAGCTTGTTTTAGTTTGTGAGCAACCACAAAAAAAAAAAAATGCCCCTGCATAGCTGCACACAGGTGTAAAAAGTTTTGGAAAACCTCAAACTTTAAACTGAGTAAAAGCGAAGCATGAGTTTCTATCACAGTTGCATGTAAGTATTATGTATATTTAACTGGTAGTCACTGGTCCAATAACCAATCAAAACTCTTCCAGCATCCAAGGTAACAATTAGAAAGTTTAGGATACCATGCGAGCTTTAGAGATCCCCCTGCTAGACATGTTTTAAGATGTAGGGGAAATAAATATTATACATTGACTAATGATTTGTGCCTGAAACTTTCCACTTCAGCAGAGGAATGTGAAAACAAGCCCTGAACGCGCATTGTTCTGCACGGTGAGGTTCAAACAGTGAATCAGCGTGGGAATTTAACAGTGGAAAAAAAAAGAAATTAGAACCTGTATCCATACAGTGTTAATGGCTGAGCTGGATGTTTTAATAGCACTAAAAACTTTCATCACCAGTTATCACCATTAACTTTCCTCTTAATAACTAAAACATGACTCGCTGGAGATGTTGTTTTCTTGATTACTAAATCTGGAAAACAGAAACTACTGAAGAAGTGAAAGCCACAAACATTTCTTTTAGTTAGTTGTGTCCGACGTGAAGATATTTATCATCACAATATAACGACGAAGGAAAACTGTGTTTGTCAACCTCAACTACTTGAAAACCACGAGGAACTGAGACAATTAAAGAGCCGGTTTGTCGAGCGATCAAATGGTCGACAGATTCTGAACAGATTAAGCAGAGGTAGCCTGAGGTATTATTAATAAGGTATAAAAAGCAGGGTGGGACATTGTTAACTACAGTTAATTTATTACAAAGAAATAACTAATTTTGTTGCAGTTTGCAACATGGAATGTTCATATAGAGGACTTTAGAAGAGAAAATAATGTGCTGAAATGAATTTGCGTTAAATATATGTAAAATGAATAATTGCGGTTCATTATTTTTAAAACCTGTAATTAATTCGATCATTTTTTAAATCAAACCTCACCCCCTATAAAAAGCCTTTATTATAACACGGCAGGAACGCGTTCTTTTTTCACATTATGACTTCACCCGTATCAGTATAACTTAAGTCTCCTTTGCATCTTTTTGTGGCCCCGACTCACCGACCATGGCGCTGACCTCGCCGGCCATGAGCACGGGCACGGTGTCGTTGTACAGCGTGACGTCGATGATGCCCTTCCGGATGGTCTCGCCCACCTTGGCGCCCAGCAGCATGGAGCCCAGCGTCTCGAAGATGGACGCCAGGATGCAGGCCTGCCGCAGCGTGACCACGCCGCTGCCCACCGCCGTGCCGAACGAGTTGGCCACGTCGTTGGCGCCCACCGAGAACGCCAGCACGAAGGCGATGATGAAGCCGAAGATGACCATCCACAGATACGATTCCAGATCGACCATCTTGATGTGCTTTTTTTTTAAAAATCCAAACGGGAGAAAAAAATACTTTTCTTTTTTTTAAAAAATAAGGGAAAAACTAGCTTATGCCTTCTAGAAACGAAGTGCCGTGTGCGCCGTCGTCCCTGGAGGAAATTGATCGAGCCCGCTCCTTCTCTGCTTCTTCTTCTACTTCTTCCCCTGGTTGTAAAGAGTTCGAGGGGAGAAGCACGGCCGCTAACTAAACGTCTGGAGCTCAGTCCGAGGATTGGAGACTAGTGATGGCGGGTGCAGGGAGCATTCCATAGCTTAGTGTGAGGCAGCCTGTCTGCACGCTCCTTCACCTGCAGGACGAGAGGGGGAGAGAAGAGAGCATCAGCCACCATCTGAACACCTCCCTGGGACAAAGCGGAGGAGGGACTAAGGGAAAAAAGGAGGAGAGCTCATGAGAGGAGGACAGAAGGGGTTTATAGCTGTGGACGTCCCAGGGAGCCACGACAGGAATCACAGGGATGCGCTTTAAAGAAATACCATCAGAGAGCGTTAACACCTTAACCCCCCACGCAACGAGGCCGCCCACGTCCCTGCCAAACCCGATTTTTATTTCACTGCTTTCGCCTTTGCCACATATCCAGCGCTTGCCAGGGACACACAGGGGGGGGGGGGTTAACGGGGGAGTGTTGTCATTATTAAAACATTAAAACAGACACCACTGATGTTGTAGCAACAGCCTCGAGCGTCCAAAAGCATTTCTGATCAAACTGATCCCATTAAAATGCTAAACGTGGGCTGAGAGAGCTTTTCACTGTTTGCAGAATACTTTAGTCACTGTCTAATGCTCTCTCTCTCTTTCTGTGTGTCTGTCTCTCTCTCTCTCTCTCTGTCTGTCTCTCTCTCGGCCCGCGGCGTGGCGCCCGCTGGGCAACAGTCAAAGGTGCACGGGGTGTTTTGTAACACAGTTTGGAGCACGAGTTCAAACAAAATCAAAAGCTTGGCTGCAGTAAAAAAAAAAAGAAAAAAAAAAAAAAAGAAAAGGAGCAGCAACCAAGTGCAGGGATTTAAAAGGAAAGACTGCAGTGCAGCAGGAAGCTCAGCACTGATGGTTTCACTGCTGCATTCTGGGAATCAGGGAGGTCGGCAAATGTAGTAAAACACTTATTCTGTCATCTCTTTAAAATATAAATAATTATAATAATTCAGTTCATATAAATATTGCAATTTTTTACTCAATCAATTTTACTTTTGTATTTTATTTATGATGACTGACAAAAATTAAACCAGAAAAATAGGTTTTTCTTAAACATTATTCTAACAAAGTCTTAATCTGTAATTAGTAATTGTAAATCTGAACATTAGATTAAGAAAGTATGAGCAACAAAAGATGTACGATAAAAGTTAGTTTGCAACACTCATGTTAAGTTAAAGTGTTTATGTAGAAACTGCTGTGAGCGTTAAGAGGGAACTAAAAAAACAGACAAGATATTAAAGGATATACTGTATATTCAAGAGCAGTAAAACACAGCTATTGCTGAACTTGTACACTGCTCTGATATCAGATCACCACGGTAAAGCTCTAAAAACAGTAAACATGGCGGCAGAATACATGTTCTTAAGTGGAACCGCTGATACGATCTGAGAACACGACGTTCGTTTCTTTAAAAGTGGTTATCTGTTCTGCTACTTGCTGAGCTCATATGTTGATCACATCTGATCCACCAGAACACGACGGATCTTTGTCCCCGGGGAAGGTTCACCAGGACCACGAGGCCACCAACACCGAACCTCCGGTGGTCCACGGAGAAACCGCCGGGCCACAAACGACACCCCCCCCCGGGGTTTACTTCGTCTTCATTTCTCTCCTGTTGTTGCCACATAATCAAAGTCGTTTCATAGGGATTAATGGCAGCTCCTCCTGTGGTCGAGTCAATTGTTAATGGGGGAGCGGTAAATGTGAACAGCTTCAGGGGCCAGCCGCCACATTCTCCGTGCATGAGTGGCGTGCTCCTCCTCATGGCGTGGGGGGTAATGGCCCCCGCCACCCGACCAACGTCTCCATCTGGAAGCGCTGAGGTCACGTCGGTCCTTTGATGAGCCGCGGCACGCAAATACAAAACGCTTCAATAATCTGTGCCTTGATCAGGTCTGAGTGGGACCTCCCTGAATCGCATTTATCGCCTCAGATCGAGCAGCTAAAAAATATAATTTATTAGGACAGTGCTTTCATGTCTAGTTTGTTTATGCATTTATATTTATATTACCAGCTCAGGGTGTCACGGGGGAAACTTGACTCGATGGGCGACATCGAGTCGTAACGTGACCCGATCGGCCCACGGGGGTCCACCGACGTCTCGTAAATCATCCTCATGCATGGAAAAGTAAAAAAAAAATAAAAATATGCGATACATCGCCGACCTCTGGGGGAAGATTCTATTTCCCCCCTTGCTGGATCAGAGCCGCCAGCCGCTTCACACGCAGAGGTCGGAGCCTCTCAGGCTGAAAAAAACAAACAAACCGGGGTCGTGACCTTTAAGGTAATTGCTAAAAAGGGGATACCGGGTTAATAAGTAATGTCCAAATATGTTGAAGCTATAAAGTCTAATAGCTTCCTTTAGTGCTTTGTGTAACACGCGTCAAAATGCCATTTTTCAGCATTTAGTTTAAAACCTGAAATTCTGTCTGTTAATCTGTTAATTTTAGGCTTACGCTTTAATTTGACATGTTTAGTTTAACAACCTCTACGCTACTTTTGAAAAGTGCTGTGCAAATATTACGCTTTACCGTCCACGTGTATTGACAGTGGCAGAGTCTGAAGGACTAACACAAGTCGCTGTGTCAATGTTTAATCCGGGGACACCAGTCAAACAAGGGCCTCGCAAAGCTGCACCACAGATCCCACCGGAGGGGAAGCGTGTGTGTGTGTGTGTGTGTGTGTGTGCGTGTGTGTGTGTGTGTGTGTGCGTGTGTGGAGGAGAGGCAGAGGAAAGATGAGCACGAGTGACTTTTTAATCAGGTCCACGCTTTTCTAAACAGGGAAGCTCACCATGACAGCTGCAGCTGACACGCTGGGCCATTTCTGAAAACCGCGGCCTTCTGGAACACGCCGGTTCACCCCGGTTCACACGCAGACGCTCCCGGTGCATATCAACTAGTTTGTTTTTTACCACAAACTACTCTTGAGGGGAATATTAAAAGAAAGTAATTCATCAGAAATGGGATTTATTAATTTGGTTCTGTCGTAGCTGATGTTTCACAGAAAAATTAACATGTTACATCTAACATAAGGCTAGGCCTACAGGCTAAAACATAAAAAGCACATGTCCGTTTTTACCCCCGAGTGAAAACTCGTTTTTATTAAAGGTCTCATCACCGTCAGATGACTCCGAAAATGTCAGCTTTGTGATTTCTCCTCGACACCTTGTTAAAAAACGTGGGTTAAGCAGCTGCCTGCAGTCGTTCAGACGAACTAATTGGAAGCAGCGAGGTTTTGACAATCGATCTTTAACCTGAAAATGACACACGGAGCCCTGGAAAACCACAGAGCAGGGAAACGGTTTATAATGGATTGACAATTAGGGCGAAAAAAACTTTGCATGGGATGGGCACAGCATATCTCATAAGGGTTGTTCCTCATCACTGATTGAAAGTGTGGTTTAAGTGCCTTTATACAATTCAATTTAAGTGAGATAAAACAAATGCATGGGGAAAAAAATCAAATTTCACACAAAACTTTTAGTAAATAGAACAATAAAACCCTTCTCTTTAACTCACAGATCTCTGCTACATCTACGACTCAGGGTCTGAAACGTACGACCACGCACCCCCAAACAACCACCTGTCTGCTCCTTTTGAATCCAGAAGCTCAAGACCTGCTGTAATCCAAACGCACTCAAACACGTCCACTGCAGTCGCAGCCAGAGCGCTGCGGCCTGCCGGTGTTTATGCGTTCGCACAGATAAAGGAGGTGTGTGACCCCGTGTCCTTGAGCGGCAACAATCCCACCATGACTTGCTATATATGCAAACAGCAGCCATTCAGAAGGCGGTATTTGCTGGAGAGGCACAGATGCATCCAGCGATTACACAGAGACGGGGACATGACCTTCAGCGTGTTCGAGGCGTCCTCGGCGCTGAGAGACTCATGAGTCACACGTCAGAAAAAATCTCTGCTGATTTATAATGTTGGATCCATTCATTTTTTCCACCATCATAAGCAGCAGCAGCTCCTCAGGTTAATGCAAGAAAACCCTTAGCTTCCGCCATAATGTCCCGGCCGCTGTCCAGGGTGCTGATCCAGAGACCACCAGGGATACAGGAGCTACCGGAGGTTGGTGTGGGAAGACCACGCTTTACCTATTTTAAACCACTTACAAGAAGGAATATACGCCAATCTATAAACAGGAACTCCACTTGATGGAGCACTGCGAGTTGGTAGAACGACTTAGAACATTCAAGTGACATTTCCCTTTAGCGTGTGGACGATGGCACGTGTTCTGCAAAACTTGACACAAAAGCAAAAAAAAAACACAGCGGAAGTCCCGACCGGCTCCTGGCGAGCCGCTGAAGGATTATTTCTGGCAGGCGCATTTTTCTTGCTATGGGGGCGTCAGGTGGTAAAGCGGCGCCCGTTAATGAGGGCAGCAACACAGAGACGCATACACAGCACATGCAGCAGGAAACCAGGCCTGAGGTCCACTCTGCATTGCTGCTGCTGGGATATCTCATCTCAAACACAATGTGTTATCGGCCGTGTTTTTTAGGAGGGGAATTATCCGTTTCCTGTACTCACTGAGGATAACAGTGACGTGTTTTTACCTGTATGAGCCTCTGGAAGCATGTGACCTGTGCCCTGAACCGTGAGGAGACATCCGTGTGTGCGTGAACTGCTCGCTCTCACTTCTCCGTCTGTTCGCCGCTCATTAATCCACCGACACTAACGCGCCTCTGCACCGACAGCCACGACTCGCCGTCACGAGCCACGGTTCAACCCCCCCCTCCCCCCTGACACGCCGGCGTACGGTTAACGAGCATCATCCAGACGATGACTCACGAGCGGCGTCCCGCCGGCGGAGTGTTACACCTGAAGAACAACGCGACGGCAGCCCGTCAAGGGCACGGAATCTGGCGGGATGGGAGGGGGGGAGTGAGAGGATGCAGCGAAGCAACCAGGAAAAGTCCACTCACCTTCATGTCTCCTCACATCAGGGGAAGACGGGGAGAGAGTGTGTGTGTGTGTTTGTGAGTGAAAAAGACAAAACGAGTGTGTGCGGGAGAAAGGAGAGGAAGGTGGGGGGAGCCTCAGGGGGAGCGTGCAGCCGACAGGAAATGAGGAGGATGAGGAGAAGAGCAGGAGAGGAGGAATATGAGGAAAAAAAAAGGAAGGGAGGGAAGGAGAGAGAGAGGCTCGGTGGTGAGCAATCAGCAGGTTGTGGTGGTGTTGCAGGAGAAGACAGACAGACAGAGAGAGCAGCACAGCCTGTGGAGTTTCGACTGCCTCTTAAAGGAAAGGATCCGCATTCCCAGCACATCGCCAGCCAATCGTCGATGCCTCGGATGCCGATGTGCGCCGCCGACTGGCTGTCAGCGAGCAGAGAGGACGGACGGACGGGAGGAGAGGCGGCCAATAGCGGCGGAGGGGAATAAACAACCAAGGGGGGAGGGATGTGGGGGGGACGAACCTGCGAGTGGATTGTGTTTTACAGCCGAGGAGAAAAGAGACGGACCAAGGACACTCAGAGGACCCGGCCGTCTGCTCCAGGCAAACATCTGCAGTTTAACACCTGAACATCCACGCGTCTATTCGGAGGGAAGCGACAGCGCGGCGTGCCGGCGGCGTCCGTCGCTGCGTTGCTGGGTACGCATGCACGGTGAAGTGAGCTGGCAAACTTAGGGGTATCAGTCTTGGTAACACACACACACACACACACACACACGCACACACACGCTATCTCGACACACCGTGAGCCAGCCCCATCGACACAATCGTCCCTTTCAACGGCGCGCTGAACAGAACGCCTTTATGTCGCCCGGCGTGCAGCAGGCGGGGACGGAGCCTCTCGTCCACACAATGACGAGCGCGGACCCGCGTCTCTCTCTCTCTCTCTCTCTCTCTCTCTCTCCCCCCCCCCTCCAGCATCTCCTACGGGTCCTTTACTCACCGCCGCTGCCGCAACAAAAAAAAAGAAGCAAGAAGAGCCCTTCACTGTCTAACAAACTCGTCTCCGAGCAACAAAGCAAAAACTGTTTTTGTCTCCTTCTCTACAGCTGAACACGACTTATTTTCCTTCCCCCGTAAACACACCATAAAACCCCTGCATCATCCTATACCCTGTCCTGCAGTTTCCTCCCTGACTTTTTGACACCATCTTTGCACAGTTTCAAACACACGGATCCAAAGACAAAACGTTACTCACGTTCCAATCACTGAGGCGAGAGGAGGAGGAGGGGGGCAGCACACTGGGGGGCCAGCTCAGGTCACGTTCCCATGAACCCTTTTTGTTCTCATACTGTACCAGACCGGACTAGAAAAAGGTGCCGCTCGCCGGGTTCCGATCGGCTGTTTTGTTGCGAATTCCTCTATCGCCTCGCGCTCATTCTCTTCCCTCTTTCTGCACCCCAAACTGGCCCTGCCTGCTAAAAAGCCTATCTGCGTCAGCTGCACCTGCTGCCTCTGACTCTGGGCTTCGCAGCGGGGCGGCGCTGTCTCCTAGAACCCAAACACACACACACAGGCACACACACACACACACGGCACAATGTTAAAGATCAGTCAGCCTTGATGGGCAGGAGGGGGGCCGCTCAAGAATGACAACAGCACGCATGACTACAGAGAGCATGTTGCTCTCCACACCGTCTTCAAAGGCTCCTCACACACACACACACACACACACACACACACACACACGCACGCACGCACACACACACGCCACATTTCCATAAATCCTCTCTCATTCTATTTTCTCTCCCCGCTGCCGTGGGTCTGCATTGCACCACTAAATCAGCTTGTCAAGAAGCAAGTAAGTCTCGTAATCCTTCAGATTGCTTCTGACGGCCATTACAAGCACACCAGCGATCCGTCAAAAGATCCATGTGCGCCAGAAGCTGAATCTATAATTTCCCCCCCTGGTGTTTTTTTATCTACTCTGGTAGAGTTGAGTTAGAGATGATTTTTTCAGCCCCTGCTGAAAATGCTCCTTTTGGAACAGAAATCGCCTCTTAAATTTATGCCTGGTAAATTGATCGTTATTTAGTTTTTATAGCGTTTTTTTTTTTTTTTCTTTCTTTTTGGCAGCACCAACTGGTTCGGAGATAAACAGACACAATCGTGGAAGAAGTGGAGGAGGTAAACCGGAGGATTTGTTTTGTGGTGGAAATTTGATTTGAGATGATTCTTTAATTCAATCACCTCGCTCTGAACGTCGAGTAATGATTAACTCGGTTAGCAGAGAATGGGTTTATGGATGTGGATCAGATATACGGATGGCTACGCGAAAAAAGTGTCTGGCATTACTGCGCCGGTGTGGGGAAGGTATGATTCAAGGTATTTCCTCAGACTACATCTGGGGAACGACGGCACACGTTGGGCCTTCAGCTGTTGAGCTGTGACAGCGGGGGATGACGTGAAGAACAGCTGAATTCTGCAGTTTAACTCCTTCCGCTGTCTGAGCTGTTCACCGATGTCAATGTTTCATGCTGTCCAGAGATGAAGACAAACAAAATGCATATTGGAATATGTGGGGAAACGCAGACTGTGAAAACAGCTCATCGATCTGGTGGACAAAGCTGTTTCTGCATCACTTTTCTGAAAAGGGTTTTTTTGTTTCCGTCAAACTTTTTTAAACACGCGTGAGAATACGTCGCTGTCTCCTGTCCCTCTTTTTATACCTCTATCAGCTGTCTAACAGCATTAAATGCCCCCCCCCCCCCCCGCCCACCAATCCCCCGAAATGCTAACACTACTGCTTCAAATGAAATTCATTAATCCCGTTTCCGAGCGTTGTCTCTGAACAAGTCTCCGGGGGCATCGGCGACGCCGGAGCGGCTCGCGTTACAGCGGCAAACAATCGCGTCGAGTCAGTCTTATGTTCAAATACTCGGGTAAGGTCAGCTCTCTCTGGTTTCAGTGGAGACCCTGAGCCCGCGAAATGTCAAAGTGGCCTCAGCTCCTCCCTGCTGGAACGCCTGACCCGTACGGCCGGGGAAAAGTTACCGAGACGCACTTTGTCCTGGTTCCCGAAAAAAACAGTGGGAAAGCTGATTTATAGCAGCATTATTACAAAAAAAAACACAAGTGTGGAAATGTATCCAATACTAACAAGTAGCTTTGTCCTATTAGTAGAAACAACAAGGATTTGTAACTGAACACACACACACACACACACACACACACACAGTAAAATATCTAAAATAGCAACGAGACAAATGATGCAGAAACTATTAGTCACCTCTGAGAATAAACCCTCTGTGCTCTCCACAGGGATCCTAACTGACCAATAATGAAAATAAAAAAAGTGTCTCAAAGATGAACATCGAGCCAGCTACTTCATTCCCAGCAGGTCCACTGGTTCCATTGTTTTCTGCGCTGTCTTCACGTCATAGGACGACTGGCACCTACCGGCCAACGCGGCGTTCTCCTCCGCTCTGCCAACTGTCACCATGTTTCCGAGTTCAGGAGTCGTCTTACCCTTGACCCTCTCTGTTTTCCTCTCCGCCTTTACCCCCCACCCCGCCTGAGCCGGACCGTTCCAGTTCTCTTCCACGAATGTGCAGACGTAGCCGCCTCTCTCCTACCTGCCCCCCCCCTCCCCGCCTCTTCTCATCTGGAGGTGTGAAAATGTCACGATGTTGCTCTGACTGTGTGTGTTTCTCCAGCTCTGCGGCTGGTAATCTGTTGTTGGCCTGCCATGCTCCTGGCACAGGGCTGGTGCCAAAGACTGAGCGAGGAGCCACAGGTAACGACGCCGCATCCCGTCTTTCTCACGTTGTTTTTTTAGGCCTCCCTGGGTCCGAGCTGCAGGACGACAACGTGAAAGCGAAGTGCCGTGTGTGTTTTAGAATGCATTTCTGGACTTGCAGCTTGCGCAGACAATATTTGCTGTTTTGAAAACACTAACGACTGTCATGTGCACGCAGGTGTCACGTGACCCCGCTTTGAAAAAAAAAAAAAGTAAGGCAAAAGAAGTTGCTGACAGATTGCCCGCAAAGCTCCGGGCTTAAGATCGCTTTTGTGTACACCACAGAGGAGATTCAAGTGTTGTCTCGATGCGGACCGCTGCACTATTAATATTTCTTTACCCTATCGTGGTGTTAGCAGCACGGTGAACAACGGATGCTGAAAGGTTACGGCTGAAAACAAGAAGACACAGACTCACACACGTCTAGCGTATTGTGATGGGAGATTTCAGCGTAAAAGGAGGAATGACGTAACAAGTGGGGATAAAAACATGCGGATGTACATTTGTGGCCTTGGATGACTGTGACCTCACAGAGGTTAAAATATGAGCATGAAACCAGGGAAGAGAGTGAGTGGGGGCAGGCAGACGGAGGGGGGGGGGGTCATTCCTAAGCTGGATCTAGTGGCCTGTGCCCTCCTGCTCTTAATCCGGGCTGCCAGCACATGACCCAGCTAACAGTATTACGGGGGGCTGTGATTAGACCTGCCGCTGCCTTGGGGAGGGGGGGGGGGGTCCCGTGCTGCAGGAATGTCAGGCGGCCGACACGCACGCAGCCAACGTGTGTTTAACCTCGGTGTCCGTGACCTACGCGCTGCAGCCCAAAAAAAAAAAAAAAAAAAGACACGAGCCGGATTAGGTCTGCGAGTCAGTGAGTCAGCAGATTACCCGGCCACCGTAATTCTATCTGAAAACCAGGAACGTGCTCCGAGCATTAGACGCACGGCGAGCGGGCGGCGAATATGTGAAGCACGAGTCACGTGACGACTTTGGCGGCGAGCCTCGATCGCACCGAGCGTCAAGATAAACCGATCATTTTGACGTTCATCGACTAATAGAAAGAAATGGAGTGAATATGGAGTTGTTCACTGGATGGTGTCCATTCAAAAACTGTCAAAACAGGAGTTTTAGGAATGAATAGAAACTGGATCGGGGGGGGGGACAATTTACCAGTGGGAGGAGTTGAGTTTTGTAAGTTTCGGGATCAAAACATCGATCTCACTCCAAACTCTGACTTGTAAACTGGACGGAGCAGCAGGCTGCCACGCACTGGGAGGGAAGCGAAGTGGGTCAGATCAGAAAATAATACTGTGAAGAGTAAACTGTTGGGGAATTCAACACAGCGGGTCCTCACTGTGGGAGATGAACCGTGTGTCGTATTCCCTCTAGGAAAGACATTTCTGCTCCGGCCGATGTTTTTACAGCAATGAATCCTGAAGCACAAGTGCCTGGAGGGGAGACGATTATATATATATATATATATATATATATATATATATATTCATTTTGATGATTTTACTGTGTAGCTGATTCTCACTGAGGGATTTTTTTTTAAAAAAGTCTGTTTCTCTACCAGAAGATTGATGAACAGAATGTGACCAGTCCAAAGACTAATTCCAGGATTCAGGACTAAAAAGGCCTCGGCATGGTAGGAGCGTTGCTACAACAAGTGAACAGACCTGGCAGGAATGGAACATAATATTCATAAGTAGGACTGAAACCATCTAACTAGGTTGAAGGTCTATTGATTATTGAAACGATTAATCAATGCGTTGTTGTAAAATAACAAATCTGATGCAACCTAAATAGTCTGTTTTTGACCTGAACTCAGCCCCCGCTCCGGGGGGGCCGACCCGCGGTATCTGCACGGAGAGCCCACTTTACGACACCACACGACCGGTCGGGCCTGAGCCTCCAGATCCGTGGACCAGCACGCTGCCGCCAAGCGGGCGCCACCTGTGAGTCTGAATCCTGATCTGTATTAGTCGAGGCGCTGCATATGCAGCAGATTTTAATCAGTGCAGACAAACGCCACGGCATCACCTCAGCTATCAGTAGATAACTACTGTATTTAAATATTCTAAATTCTGACTAGGACTATCTATCACATGATTTCAGGTTGTGTCGCAAACACACACACACACACACGGACGGATTGTTCAACTTTTCAACTTTAAGGAGGGGCTGACTCATTGCATTTGTCTGACAAGTTTGAAAATCAGGTTCCTCCCTGACACACCTTGTTGTCCAGTAGACCTACACCTGGCTGCTGGTAATCCTGCTGTGTCCTCACATCCTGAATAAAAAAGAATATTATATATATATAACGAAAATACATACACAGGACATTAAAATGTAGTTTACAGGTGGCATCTGTTTTAATATCTTATAGCTATAGATTCTTTCCAAGAATTTTTTAACCTCCCAAACAGCCTCCGTCGTTCCAGACTATTAAGTGCTATATTTTAATATAGCTGTCTGCCCTGAATCCAGGGGAAGGATATTTTTGGGAGCGCTGTGTGTGTGTGTGTGTGTGTGTGTGTGTGACATGTGCTACTTTCTTTGTGTCAGGGTGCTGTCGCAGCGTGCTCCGCGCTGAAGGAAACTCGACGTGACAAGTGGTCTGCTGGTGTTCCGGCGATGGCGGCTAAATGGGGACGGGGGGCGGGGTGAGGGGGGTGAGGGGGGGCCGGGGTCACCTCTAATCCCGCTGCCAACCGATCATTTCCTCCAGCCGTTTCCATCCATCACCTCTAATCAGTTTTGCGTGACCAGAAGGGGGCACAATAAAAAAAAAAAACCCGATGATTACACAAGCTGGAGCTTTACACGCGTGGCGCCCGTTCAGGTGAGAACAAACGCTGTGTATAGTAAAGAAAACACAAGGATATTATTTTCTTTTCCATCGCCGCTAAAGCATTAAAAAGCTTTAACACTATGGTGAGAATTTACTGCTGCTTCACTATTGTTTTCCAACCGGCTGAGATATACACAGCCAACACTAATAAAACAATCCATCACCCCAAACAGTTCACATTTTATCCCCCCCCCACACACACGACTTTATAACAACACGGTTAATGCAGCCGTAAAAAAAAAAACTGAATTCCATCACTGCCGAATCAAATGTGAAGAGATCACTTCTATCTCCAGCTGATGAATCCTGCTTTCAAGTCGCCTCTTCAAGCATAGCAAGAAATCTGCAATCACTTCATGTCTGCATAATTTCGGTCATGCAGGACCAAAATAGACGTGAATAGAGGGCAAATTGACTTTTTTTTTTTTTTATTTGTACCTGAAGAATTTGTACCCCCCCCCAGTTCTCCTCTTAACTGGTGCAGCAGATCAATCCCTGCTCCAGTTCGGGATCTTCAGATTTATCTTAAACTTGAACCATCTGCACATTTATTCCCTACCCGCTATGTTATTAACCACTAAAATCAAGCACAACACCGGATGAATAAATCCAGCTGCCATCTTAACTACGAGACCCCTGGCTGGGATCTGGACTCTTCTAGTTATTTATGATTTAGTTATTCTGGTTGAGGCGGGTCAGTGGTTGAATCAGTGGCTATTGTACAAGTTGTGAGTCACAAACACACATGATTGTGTGCAAATATGTTGACAGGTTTGTGGACGACATTCATGCTGAAGCCGGTAAGCCTCCTAGGTATTACCAGGGTGGTGTTTTTGGTGGGGGGGCTGAAATGTGCGAAACATTATAAAGATGTCATCACCCCTTCAGTACAGGGGGGGGGAGGAACCCTGTAGATTTTTCAACGATATTTAATCCCCGTCTCCCATAGTTTACTGGCCTGGCGTTACCCTTAAAGAAAAAGAAGCATCCGCGCTCAAGGACAGACTCCACTTTCAATGTTTTCCCCCCCGGGGGTTTCTCGTAGTGCCGGAGTATTTTTGGTACTCCGTAGTGCAGTTTCCAGGCTCCATTCCAGAGTGCTTCTCATTTCTATGTTTGGACTGTCATGGAGCTAAAGAGGACCAATTATACAATTTATCGTGATTAAATCGAGGAGGCTGAGGGCGATGGGGACCTGTGTTACACCACTAATTGTGATCCCTGCCGTATGATTAATTCATCTTTTAAAAAAGGGAAGGAACTGTATTGGCTTCGGTGCAGTCATCGTATGTGAACAGTACAATTAAATATCATGTGGGAGAAATTAAAGAAGTAATGTACATGCACGGTCTGTATGATAAAATATTTGTATTTAAGGCAGGTTTAATGTTAGACATTATATAATAAAATCACTTTGATACGTTTTAAGGGTTAAAAGTGTTTCAGAGGTTTCCTTAAATGTAATCAGAATATTAGCTCTCCACGTGGAAATGTTTTTTGGTCACATGGTGTCACAGGTGATAACATCAATCAAAGCTTTTTAACAATGCCTGTGTTTATGGTGACAGACTTAGTGGGAAGAAGCTGCAGCAACGCTGTGTGAAGCCAAACAGCTCCCAGCACATACCTTCATTCCCCTCCTATCTTGACTTCTTTACACTCAATTGCCCAGCATGCCATTGTTCAACCTGCTTAATTCCCACCCCCAGCAAGGTGGCCCTCTGGCTAAATACCCCCCCCCCCCCCTCCCCATCCTCCGGCCTCCCGGCTTTCTGAGGTGTCACGTATCCGCCACTCGCTCTTGTTGCTAAAGGCAGCCAGAGAGGAAGGAATGATTGGGCCAGAAATAGCAGCGTCACATGAGCGCGTGCAGCGACCAGTCAGTCGGCTGCTCATCCTTACATGGAGCCCTGCCCCGGTCCGTGCGATCAGACGGGCCGGTAACGGCATCGACGCGGCCGACCGGGGGACCGGGACCCGTCACTGCAGCGCTCGGGTACGACGCAGGACTGAGAGTAAAAAAAACACACACACACACACATGAGCCCACACCTGTTCAAACATTGCGGCCTTTACAGACTCAGAAGAACTTTCACATGGACAAAAGAAACCTCCCCCCCACGAGAGAACATGAAGAACAAATGGCTCGTAACATAGCTTCACAGTGTAAGGCTGAATCTGCACGATTACGTTTTACATATATTCACACCGTTCACTCATGTTAAGTCACAGCTTTACTGCCATGAAATAATGACAAACAGCAACTTGCTGCAGATGGAAAAATACATTTAGAAATAATGTTGAAACACCAAAAAAGGAGAAAACTGTTTTTGTTTCTTTCTTCTTTTTTTGTCAGATTGCCACAATTTTATTTATCCAACGCCTGGAGGAGCTCAGAACTTTTGGAGGAAAATTGTAGGTAACGGACATAGATTTTTTATCCACCAAGTATAACAATAGCAAAACATGTCATTTACAGTAAATGACCCAAATAGATCATCCCGTACGCTAACTTCTCCCAAATCTGCCGCTCCATGTTTCCTGCAGAGATTTACCATCAAACCCCGGGCCTTAGTAGCAAAAAAGAAGGAGGAAAAAAAAGTATGACTCCTTAAGGTCAGAAACAAGCCTTGGCTGCTCCTGGACAAATGTGCTTAGAGAGAAGGAGGGGAAAATAATGTCCATTCTCTCCTCCGTAAATAAAACCACAATGCCTCCCAGTGCGGCAGTGAGCCTGCCATTAGCGGAGTTAACACCAGGCCAGCCAGCAAACAAGAGTCGCTCTGTGAGACGGCGCTTTGATACGGACCCTGCTGCGCACAGAAGGCCACCAGAGACGCCACAAAACGCCTCTCATGGCCCCCGGGTGGAGAGAAGGGGAGAAAACACACGACAGGGCTGGGGGGGGGGGGGGACGCGAGCGAGCGAACGCGGGCGGACGCCAACCGAGGCAAGAAATGCCTGATTGTTCACATGCAAGTAAAGTCTGGGGTTTCTTCTTTTTTAAAAACCGGGAACAATCCAGAGGTTTTGTCTTTAAAGAGGCCAAACGATTATGGGGTTTAAAGAGGGAGAAGCATACAAACTAGGGAGGTTTCCTCGCACGCGTTACCCTCCCCGACTTAAATGAGAGGTCTCTTCCTTTTCCAGACTTTTCCTTTTTTTGTGTTTTTTGTTTGTCAAGAAACCTTCAAGGATACCACAATCATTCCTCAAAGATATGTTGCTATTAAGGTTTTCTTTGGGGTCAAACAGGAATGCCGGGCTACGTGACAGCGGTGGTGGTGGTGAGGGGGGGGGTCTCCCCTGAAAGCAGCTGCATACATGTACGCGTACATGTGCGCGGACCGTGAGACATTTAAGTATTAATGCAGCCTCCTTAAGCCCCGAAAACAACCCAGGATCTGGTTAGTTAAATACCGAGGAAAAACTGAACCAGTGGTTGTAAAGTGCTGTAATTAGCTGAAATGGGTTTGATTATTTTCCCAGGCTTTAATGGGGCCCTGACCCCGGAGCCATGCTGAAATTAAATCATCAAGAGACTCACGGAACGGAACTGCCATGCCTGAAAAGATTCTCTTTTTTTGTGTTTTTCAGCTCCTCTCCCGCCCCCCATCTCCCCCCCGCCGCTGACAGCTCGCAGCTTCGCTTTAACGCGAGCCCGGCTCAGTTTGTGTCACAACAACGGCCGGTCACACGCGTCGACCTTTCCTGATCCTCTCCGTCCACTGGCTTTGTTTTGACCTTTGTGAATTAAAAAAAATAATAAAAAATCAGCCGCACATGATCAATAACATGCTTACGTTTTACAGCAATCACATGCAGCTAAGCAATGCTGCTGCTGCAAGCAGACATACAACCAACACACACACACACACACACACACACACACACACACACACACACAGGGGAGAAGATTCCCACTCTTTCTGTGCTATCATGTGATGTTGCCATGGCGAAGCAGGGCTCAGACATAACAGTGCGATTGTGCTCCGAGGGCGCGGTGGGCCGCTCAGAGAGGCAGCCTGTTCTCCGACTGAGACGCTGCCAACTGCCGTTTCCACCCACAGACACACAGACGCACCCACTGGCAGCGGAGAGGGCTGGCCTGCCCTGCACGGGTGCCCGGCCGTCATGGAAACCGGCGCGGACCCCGCCGCCTTTTTTATACCCCGATGCGTTTCTTCCTCCTACGCTTACCCTGCTAGATCAAGGTCATTGAAATAGAATATAGGAATCAAAGAAATATTATTTAGTAAATCATTCAATCATTAATAATTTAACCTCCCCTATGATGCTCTGGGACTACCCATCATGCCCCTGGGGTGATGAGAATGAAAAAAAACAGGCACCTTTGAGTGGTTTAGTTCACTTTGGCGACCTGGTTTAGCAGCGTTGGGAGACCCCCCTCTGACGTCAGCAGGCCGGCGTCCGCACTCCCAAGAGACACGGCGCACACAGCTGGGACGTCACGCCGGGAAGAGAGACTTTTCCAGAGCTTTTATGGCTGTCAGAAAGGCTTTCGATGGATAAAATGCTGACTTATAAATATAGCATACCAAGATCAGTAATTAACCGCCGTAGGTTCCCCACCAGAAACTACACGCCGTACCTGTACGAGAAAAAACAATCAGAGGGAATATTAAACTGTGTGTTATGCTATAGGTCTGAAAATGAAGCGTATTCTCATTATTGATCAAGCTCGTAACCAAAGCTGAGGACCAGCAGTCCAAAGCTCAGTCTGACCTGATAAATTGTCAGATAAGAAGACATTGGGAATACAGAAATGTTATTCAGAAACATTCTCTCCAATACAGTGTTTGTCCAGAAGGGGCACTGACAAGTTTTGTTTTTTTGTTTTGTTAACTACAACGTGTAGTTTCTAGTCTCTAAGTTCTTTAAATTCTCAAATGCATGGGCCTACTTCCAAAAACATAGTAGGATACTGTAGGACGTAACCTTTAATTATATCACATGGTAGCAAAGAAATGCAGCAAATCCTCATGTTTGAGGATCCGGGACTAGCGAATATTTGCCATTTTTCAATGGGTGGTTAAGGCGCATACTGAGCAGCAAGTCTCAGTTCAGTTCCCAGCGGACGCGACCTTTGCCCCCCACAGTTTCCTTTCTCTTTCCCTACTGTCAAATAAAAGGCAGAAAAATAAATGTTTAAATAAATTTGAACTATCAAAAACAGTCTATTTCACAACACTATTTCTAAAACCTCAGACTTTGGACTATATTAGACTCCTGGAGTCAAATATCACACCTTGTACATCACTGTTGTGCAAGTATGTATCTAATAAAGCGAACGGGGTGTATGAGGTCTTTGAGAAGAGGGTGCACCCTGCACAGAAGGAAGCTGTGAAGTAACGCGGTACAAGGCTCACGCACTGACATTCTTCGTCAGGTGAGTCTGCGAGGACGGCAGAGGGTTCTGGGAAACACATGCGCGCGCGGCACGGGCCCTGTACCGAGAAAGCACGCCTTTGTGAAAACTGGTCTGACCCTGCGCTGTCAGCATTGTGTTGAACATGACAACATTATACAATGCACACGCACCTCTTCCATGCATACACAGAGACCCCCCCCCCTCCTCCTCCTCTGCACACAGGCCTTCCAAAACACAAGCTTAAGCTGACTTAACACTGCTGGTTAAATATGCACTGCTCTGTGTCTGGTATGAAACATCGGGATTTATGGGTTAGCATGAAAGAGACTCTATTGACGGCGTGGCCTAAGCTGTGGCTGCACCCTGTCGCCACGGAACTGGCAATTTAGTGTGAATCACTCCGCCTCGATTGTTCTGCTCCAGAGGGATTACACTCACAAAGGCCAGGTCAAAGTACAGTCAAAATAGGAATCTAATGTTTCTGTGAGCTCACGGAATAAAGCTAAATAATGTGATTAAGCCCGACTTAAGAAAGAAATATGCAACATAGGGGAGACACTGGTCTAACCTCTGCACCGACCGCGTCCGCATCAAAACGCCATTCACTGAGATTCAACATGCTGGCGCTTTGTTGGTATTTCCTTTACCTCGTAAACATTTTTTTGTACTTGTGACTTTTCTAAAGTGCCACAAATTGCATAAAACAAACATGAAACAATATTTTGGACAGCGGTGCAAGAACTATTCAATTAATTGATTGAATATTTTTAAGCAATAATTTCGATATTCAAATAATTGAGTAATATTAAAAAATGGAAAATGTTTGATAGTTCTATGTGAGAATGTGCTACTTTTCTTAGTTTTACATTATAGTTAATTGAATCTTCTGGTGGGTTTGCTGTGATAAATATTACGCTGTGTATTCTGCTGTTTTACAGACATTATTAATAGCAATAAACAATGTTGAGTCATCATTTTTTGTGCCGCTGGGAATTGTCTCGGGGGATTTCCTGGACCTCGAACGGGCCCGGAACATTAACTTAAAAAGCTGCGTGGGGCAAAGCGTTTCTGAGCCAACTACAGCCTCTAACGACTTTTCAGGAGCACGTTACAAATAGTCAATTACGAAAATGGGAGAGGGTGCCAGTGCTCCAACACTGTAGATATAGGTGTGTGAGGTTTTCTATTTTTTTAAAGGATGCAGGGATGGGAGAGGTGGAGGCACGGCCCTTATCGTAGAGGCTGCTCAACAGGAGCCCACGGGCTGCGTTGTACGCTACATATGTTCACATGGGGCATAAAGGAGAGCAAAAGCAGGGAAGTCATTAATCTGCCTATCTTATCGCAAAACACGCTTTCATATCTTGACTCACAACCTTTATGGCTAACCCAGACAGCAACAGTTTATTTGTCTCTCCCAGTTTACGAAAAAAAACAACTGTTGCTTTGAATTTCACGAAACTTTTTATGAGTGGAACAAGTGGAGGAAAACGTGATAATGACCCCAGCATTCTTGTCCCTCCCTTTTAAAATGATATTCTTATTAATCATTAACTTGCAAGCTAATTTTTCATTAATTCTTGAATGCTCCACTGCCATTGTGCAGGCCAACAGGATCCCATATCTTTATAGTGGGGAATGTGTAAAGCGTAAGATAATATATGAATATATCACATCTGAAATATGAGCCGCCGCTTCATATCGTTTCAATTTCATTTAGCTGATGCTTCCATCTTGTAAGTGAATACAACACAGAGACCACAGTCAGGAGACAACAACAAGGAAGTGCCCTGAAGCTGCATTTCTGAATATAAATTCAGTGTGAAGTCAATAATGTCTCATTTGGATGTGTTGACTCACCACTACGCCCAAAGGTTGGAGGTTTTAGGATACTTCTGCAGGGTGATCCTGTCATTCTTTCCGCTTTTCTTGCATGCTCGCAGCGTTTATGCCCTGGTGTGAGTGATTCTTCTCGTTGGTAGAACATTTTCGCCGTGACAAGGTTAGAGGCCTCCCCTTGAAACGGCAGCGGGGCCTCAGCAGCAGCAACGTACAGAATGTCATAATAATTGCCATCGAGACGGTGATGCGGGTGGCTGCTACACTTCCAACTCCCCTCCACAAAATACATGTATGTGTATATTTTTCAGTACTTTGTGTCCGTTTTTGCAGCATCTGCATCTCTTTCTCATTTTTCCCCATTTTTAAAGGATAGGCCCCAAAATGATGAATGTTTGCTGTCTTTTTGGCAACAAGTTCCCTCTCTGTTTCCCTGCTGAGGTGAAAGTATAATGATAAAAAAGAGGTACTTGGGCAAAATGTTTGATTTGACTAATTTCACATTCGCTTCAGATAAACCGTATAATGCGTTTTTACACGGAACGAGGCCTGTGGCATTTGGCCCCTACCGCTTAGATTGAGAAGGCGATATGAAGAGATGATCAGTATGAGAAATGAAGAAAAATTACTTCACTGTTCATTTTGGACTCTTTTTTTAATTTTAAGAGATACTTGGAAAATGCAGAGCCTGTCCTTATTTCATTAGAATTTTAATTGGAAGTGAAGCTTTGGAAAAAAAAAAAGCCAAATGTCACCACCTTCAGTGTCCCCACCAGCTGTGTGTGTGTGTGTGTGTGTGTGTGTGTGGCTGTGCATGTGACCCATCACAGATGTGTATCTGTTTGTGTGGATATTTCAAGCTTATCTTCCTCTGCGGTTTGACTGGCTGCTTGTCCCATACAAACAACAACATCAGACTATCCACATTCAGAAATAAAGATACATACACATACAAATAAATGATGGGGAGGGGGGGAAAAAGCTCCTGATGGAGACCTGACCCCTGAACTCCTGAAGGGGTTCTGGATTAAGATGCATTTATTGGCTAATGGGCGGCAGCAGTTGCGCGCAACGCGCATGCCCAGATGTCGACCCGCCTTGCCCGTCAAACACGATCTGCTGCTCGGCGCACGGAAAAGGGAAAAGCCTCAACTCCACAGAGAGGAAAAAGAACTCGCGTGATAAAGCGGCCAAACGTTCACAGTCAACCCCCCCCCCTCCCCCTACTCATGGGCGGACGGTCACCGAGAAAGCGGCTGCTATTGTGATGTTACTGCGCTCGGATGTCGCTCGCGCACAGTCACACACACACACACACACACACACACACACACACGCTCGCTCGCTCGCTCACACACACACGTGTAGCAGCTCCATTCACCGATCGCCGTCTGCGTGCGGCCAGTTTTTGGCAACACGATTACGAGCGCAAATGCGCAAAACGTGACCGCGCCGTCGGTACGGTGGCGTCCGTCAGTAAATCTACGTGAAGTACAAAACAGGAGAGAGGAAAAAACGGCGAGAGATCCGCGGCGGCAGCTGATTATTTCACACTTACCAGGCCCGTTCCTCCTTTAAAAAAAAAAACGCAGCCCAGCGGAGACGCTCGCCACAAAGAAACGCGCAAAAAAAAGAGGAAAAAGCGGCTGAACAATCTGTCGGGAGGTGGAAACACGACAAGAGGGCAACAGGGTTCTGTTTGTTGTTTTTTTTTCTCTCGCCAGACAAAAAAAATGTACTTACCGACACGAAATAGGACACCACGGGGGGGTAGAAATGTGCTGTTCCGTCTCGCCTCCACGCCTCTATCGCGCCGCCTGCGTATTTTCCCAGAACGGCTTCTCCTCTGCGGCCCCCGCGTCCACAACGTGACGGATTCCAGCAGTCGCTCGATCTGTTGCTGCCGCTTCACCTTCCACCGACTCATGCGACCATGTTGCCCTGAACGTCGCCTGCTGGAGCCGCCGCCGCCGCTGCTGCTCTCATCCGGGCGTTTAGAGATTGAGGCGAGCAGAGCTCAGGATGACAGCTTTGGGATGAAGGAGGAGGAGGAGGAGGAGGAGGGGGATAGCGTGAGAGAGCAAGAGAGAGAGAGAGAGAGAGAGAGAGAGGGGGGGGCTGTGGTCAGTCTGCTGAGAGAAGGGCGACCTGGTGGTGGTGGACGACTAATAACACCTCGTTAATAATGAATGCGTTTGTCGGTGCGTAAAGTCGCACGTTGGGTTTATACTCAACAGGGGTCATCGCGTCACGCAGACACGCATTAACGTGAGCAGAAACGTTAATTTCCATGTGCAAATAACCACTCTTGATTATTATTTTTTTCCCCCCACCCCAGGAGGCCAAATAACAGGAAAAAAACGAGGACCCGTGGAGCGCAGAGGAATCTGCGAGTGACTCATTATTATGGTGGAAACTCGCTTATTTATCCAGATGTTCCCTTCATCTCCCTCTTTTCCTTTTTTTTTTTTATTCCACGTCTCGCAGGGTCGTGTGTGTGTGTGTGGATGCTGTGACCACCGGGTCGACGTCCATGTGTTTATATCCGTCTGCATACCCGAACAACGTCGCCGTCTATTGTGGCCGTGGCGCGGCCACGTGCGTGGAGGCAGCGGCTACACGTGTTACGTAACCAGCGGAGCCAGTCAACAACAGTGGGAGGAAGGGGGAGGGGTGGAGCCGGGGGTAATTAAACTAAACTGGAGTGCATCGTTTAAACGTTGCTGTAGGCTGGAGAGAGAAAAAATGAGGGAAAAATATGAATATATATAGATATATAGAGTTGAAAAATCTCTGCTGCAAAGTGTGACCTTAAGTTACCATTTGGTTGCGTGCTTCAAAGCGTGAATCATCACATAGCCTTCATCTGCTAAGTGGGGGAAGAAGTATCAAGATCCTTCTGTAAAAGTGCCATTACTGTATATGTAAGAAATACTCCATTACAAATACAAAAAGTCCTGCATGGAATAAAAAAATCACGTGAAAAAATTACATACAAAGTAATTGCTGCAAATTTTATTTAGAGTATTAAAATGAAAGGACTCGTGTTGTTCTCCTGATATCTTACTATGTATGAAGGATTTTAGATGAGAAGCTGTTTGGTTGATTCATGTAACAAGCAAAGAAGAAAAAAAATTCTGATCCACCAGTTGCCTTTTAGGCTTTTTTTCCCCTTCTTTATCGTTGACTTGAAAATGAAATATTGGATATTTGAACATTAATGTCATCAATGTATAACAGTATATTGTATGTCATTGGAATTTTAATTCTCATTGATTAACATTGATAGGACGTGTGCAGCATTTGAATGTTGTCATGTAAATGTATGGTCATATACTTTATATAATTATATTATAAACTGGTCATGTGATTTGTTCACATTACTGATCAAAAAAGTTACTCATCAATAAAGCTTTCAAATAAATGTGGAGTGAAAAGTAGCATAAAGTAGAAATATTCAAGTAAAGTACAAGAACACAAAAACAGGTACAGTACAGTAAATTGAGTAAATGTGCTTTATTACATTCCATCTGTGTGTGTGTGTGTGTGTGTGTGAGAGAGAGAGAGAGAGAGAGAGATTCCCTTTTGAATTGTAGATTTGTATTGATTTTCTTTTCATGTCATGCGTATCATTTTTATCTATATATTTTATTTTACATTTAAGTAATCCACACATAATGACTCATATGTAACTTATACAGCAAGAATCCAGTACAGTATGAAAAAACATACAGTATGAACATATAAGAGAAATTGCAAAAGACAGCATAGAGGTGAATAGATAGGTTAGAAATGTTTAAACACTGTACAAACATACGGTCTTTGCAGTATTCTACCAGTAGGTAGAGAGGATCCAGCAGACAACTGTGACCTGTTACAGATTTAGTTTGATGACATGGGATAATATGAATTCATTACCAAAACAATATATTCTGCCTCATCTCCTGAGCTTGACAAATAAAATCCGCTGTCCCTCCCTTAACCATAACTCATGTTTTTCATAGTCATCCAGTCTCAAGAAATCAACATAAATGGATATTTGACCAAGAGGTAGATTTTTTAACACTACATCTTTGCAGACAGGACAAAGAACAAGATCTCATTCTCACTTTCACCCAACTCACGTGGCAAACTGTCCTCTGCACTCACATTACAGCAGTAACACATCTCCACTTAGAGAAAGGGCTACTCTGCACACAGAGAACTTTGTCCTAAATTATACTTCACATACATTATATAAATGATGTGTCTTGTAGAGACATGAGTCTGCTCCAGTCAGTCAGTGGTTGGAACAACTGACTCCTGTTTCATCCACACCTAGTTGGACCCAGTTATTCCACATTGGACTGAAAAGCCGTATGACATTTCTCAGCCCACACAGGGCCACATAGTACCAAACAAAATCAAACAGTATTTAGGCTTAAGGTCAAGTGTCTCTGTGCATACACACCTAGTGAGAAAGGATGTGTTCTTCATACTTAACCTGCAGCTTTAAATGCACTTTAAGGATTTATTTGTTGATACCTTGATTAACAATGTGCTCATTTTGAAATAGAAACAACATGAGCGGAGAGAGCGCGGTCTTATTATACATCCGTGGTGGTGAGCCGTAACCGTGATCAGCTCTCATATGATTCGCTGAGTGCTGATCATATGATTGCAGTTATGTTAGTTAAGGCCTGTCGGGACACCTCCCAGCGTGCACAAAGGCAAACAAATTCAAAAATCCTGCATTTCCTGCATCTTCCTTCACAGTCACTGCCTCTGCTGTGTTCTGAATTGTGCTCCAAGCAATATTGAAATACATTGGAGTTATTATAGGGAAATGTTGTGATGCTGTGTGCATGGTGATGCAGGATTAATTGCATGGTCATCTATGATTACAATGTGTAAGACATTTGTAAGGAAAACAATAGTTAAATAGCTTTGATTTTCAGATCTGTTCCAAATAAATTAGTATTTTGATAAGCGTCTGTACCTGTGATACAAGCATGAGCCCTAGCATCAAGTGCTCAAATCCAAATCCTTATAATAGCATCATATTTAAAGGACATATTTGCTGCTTTCTCTCAGTAGTTTATAACATTTAACACTTTTAAATGAATGTATTGTCTCAGTTTTTTCAACATCATACACATATCATTCAGTATTTTGTCAAATGATTTTGTATTGGTTAGTTTAATTATTGTAGGGAGAGAAAACATATTAATAATCATTACTGTAAATATTCTAGAATCAGCCAAAAGATTTGTTTTTGCCTATTCCCTGACCAGATGAAAAGTTGGCAGTAAAGCCTTAATTGTGAAAAAACTTATGAAATTTACACCAACAGATCTAGTTGCCTTTCAAAACTATAATCACAGCACCCCTAAGAAAAAGAATAATTTGTCTCTTAAAGTGTTTTTGTACTAACGGCGGTTCACTCAGAAAACTCTTGATCCAGATCCATCTAACGGAATCTGCTTGGACTTTAGCAGAATATCTAGTTTTTTGTTCAAGAAAAAAAAGTTCTTACCAGCTGTAAAGAATAAAAATAAAATAAAATAAAAAAAAATTGTGTTGAAGCATTAACAATCAAATCAAGCTAATCCATTTATCCACTAATGAAAAACAGCCTGGATTTACAAAGCAATACAAGATTTTTTTTACTGCTCATCCTATAGAGGGGATAAGAATTTAAATGCATAGTTGATTTGTTTTTACTCTTCTCACAGGAGTACTACAACCAAATAGTGAAGGGTCATTATCTCGTGCTTCGGATGTACCGTCCACGCTCTCACAATCTCACAACAAATATCACAGCTTCATCACAGTTACAGGAAATTGATCCTCTTTGTTCTTGCTCCGAGTCTTCCTGCTCCCCGCTGGCCAGTGTACCATTCAGTGTATAATACCCATGATAAATAAGCACCAAAATAAGTCTGTTTTCAACATCCTGAAATGAAACAATTTAGATTGTTATATGTTGTTTGATTTATATTATAAAAAAAATCAGCAAAGTTTTCAGGAGATACAGAATGAATTTGTGAACCAACCACATGAGTGAATGTCATTTATTTGAGCTGATATTCAGGGAGCTGCAGCTTTGCTTGTGTCACACAGATAAATGATAACATCCTCTATTAACATCATGTCCAGACAAGCCCTGGGTGTGGCATGCAGCACATTTTCCTGAATAGACTCCCACCACTTAAACAAACCTTTACTCCTACACGTGTGCTTTGTTCGATCGTCTTTAGGAATTCGTAAAGCCAACAACTTGCATTCACACTAAGCTGATTCAAACACATGGTCGCACATGTATGTTTTTGTTCAATCATGATCATCATGTTTATGAAACAAAGTATTTAGCACTTATGTACACAAAACATCAGAAAACATTCAGGAACACTTTAACAAAAGGGAAAAAAAAACAAACTCAGGCTTTCTACTGATCCACTTATAGTGAAATACACAATCCCTCTCCTTATTGGTTCATCTTACTAATGTTCCTAACTATCTGTTCTTGAACCTTTTAACACATACATGCTGGAATTCAATTACATAACACATAGACACCCAGTTACCGTAGTGTTAGTGAACACATCTTAGTCACCATCTTACAGTGGTGACTGAAAAGGCAGCTTTAAGTTTCTGCCTCGAGTTTTTAATCATTCATTTTCACATCTTTACATACATGCATGATGATGATAATGTTCTCAGCTCTTATTTATTTTTAAGTATATGCAATAGTAATTTATTTATAAAGATGTGCACTAAGATTATTGGATTTTGAGCTGGTTTAAGTTAGTTTGCTACCTCTTAAAATCTTTATAATGAAGCAACATTAGTATTGATTTGGCGGCCAATATTGACTTTTTTTTTTTTTAGCTCCTTTTACAAAAACAACACATGCAAAATACATTAGACATTTTTTTTTTAATTATGAAGCCCATTTCCAAAAATGTAAAAAAATCTGTAGGGACATGATTAATTTACATAAATTCACTTTACAGGTACATAATTTTTTTTTTTATATTTCATCCAAGACAACAAGATAACGAGGCCTTTAGGGTTTGTGGATTCTCATCACTGTATCTTCATGATGATCCTATGTTGACCTACCTTCCTTTATACAAGGTAATGTAACCTAATAACAAGCTGAATGAATAATAATCTGCTAGGGTTTCTCGCTTTATGAAAACTCAGTTCAGACACTAAACCAATTGTTTGCTGCTACCTAGTGGCAACAAATGACATGAGTATATAATAGAGTACTATAACTATTATTCTACACAAAATATCTAATTCCACTTTGAAAACTACAGCACTAAAACTGTTTTACATGTATTTGGGTGTGATAAAACAAATATATTAATATTACACTCTAAAAGAAGCTATTCTACATTATGAATAGTTTTTAACGTTGATACTTCAAGTCTGCTTAACTAAAAGCTCTTTAACTTAAATATTATTTCGTAATCAGGACTTTTAATGTAATGGAATGTTTTGAGACAATTGTATTTCTGCTTTTACTCAAGTAAATGATGTGAATACTTCTTCCATCACTGGAATTATGCCCAAACTGTAACGCTAAAATATAATATGATACAAATGGACTTTTAAATGACAAGAAAAATACATAAAATGTACTTTTTAGGAGACCTGAAGAATACTTCTTAACACTGTATTTCGAAAAGATATCCAATTTTTCCGTCATGCTTGTCACTGACACATTTAATTATTTACACATTTGAGTCACTTATTGGTGGAAAGTAAATTTACTTGAGTACTATAATTAAGTACATTTTTTAGGGTTCTTCTATTCTAATTTCCTATTGTATGCTATTGCTCAGTTCCACTCAACCACAAAAATACATATTGTACTTTTCACTTCACAACATTTATTCAATAGCTTTAGTTACAAGTAACTTTTCTGATCAGTATTTTATACACAAAAGACATAATCAAATATACAACATTTCCCTTAATTTGGGAAATAAGTACTACAATTCCCAAGATATGCATATAGTAATCTATTGAATATAGATTACAGCAAGTATGAAAATGATAGAGGATCATTTTGCATAAAGATTACTTTTATTTTTTATGATGTATTAACATTTTTTGTTGCAAATAAGCCTGTACTTTCTACTTAATTAGTATTTAAAATTAAATTATTTTACATATAATCCAAAATTCGATTTTATGGAATACTACTAGTTTCACTCTGAATGAAAATACAAATTTAAACGCATAATAATTATTATTTATAATAATATATTGATGACTAATTATAATCCCCCCTCCTCCCCTCTGGACCACGCACACACGCACGACGTACGCACGCACGCACGCTGCGGTCTCCACGCGCGCACACACAAACATGGCTGCCTCTGTGTCGCCGCTACGCTCCTCCTTCAGGGTCTGTAGCCCGCTAGCATCCCTCCACTCCCGCTGCTGCCGCGCCAAACTGCGGACGCACAGGAAATGCGAGAGTCACCGGAGACATCTGCACCAGTCGGCGACGAGGTAACACGAGCCCACGCGCGAACCGTTTTTTTCCACCCGGTGTTAACGGACAGGACGAGGACGCGGCGGCGGCAGCAGCGGCGCCGGTGAAGTCGTGTGTAGCGTCACGTGTCGGAGGGAGGATGATTGACAGCACCGGGCGGTACCCGCTGTGTGTAGTGATACCCACGGCGGGTACACGGGGGACAGGGCGGCCGTGGGTTTAGCTTAGTTCAGTGCTTTAACAGGTCTGAGTACAAAATAAGCAATAAAATAAATAAATAATAATAAAATAAATGACGTCGGTTGCAGCTTGAATGGATTTAATGGCTGCTGTTGCTAGGGGACAGTTAGCTAACCGCAGTACACCGCATACCTCAACATCCTCTAAGGTACTTCAGTACTTACACATCAACTGAGTACTTTCATTTTTATTTTATATATATTTATACACAGTGCTGGAAGTAGCAAAAACCACAATGAGAAAATACCCCATTACGAGTAAAAGTATTGAATAAATATCGTACCCAAGTAAAAGTACAGAAGCGTTATCATTATGAATGTATACTATCAAAAGTAAAATAGCATATTCGGTATTAATTATTAAATTACAATTAAAATACTCTATTCTATACTATCCTAGTATTTGTTTTATCACCAGCAAACACATGGGTGACTATTTTAGAATTTGGGTAGTAAAGATACTGCATAATATTATACTTTATTAAACATTATCATATGTTTGTTTAGTAAACTTTATAAACCACATTTTCAACAACGTGTGAAACACTGCATTTTATTGTTGGATAAAAACTGTAAATGTATTTTTTTGGTCAAAACCTCATCTCAAAGGAAAGCAGTCGAATAAAGAAAATGTAGTAGAAAAATATACAATATTTCTGTGGAGGTATAAAGTACTTTCACATGGAAATAATCAAGTACAGTACCTTATGTACTGTATTTGAATAAAAGTATTTCCCACCTTTGCACAAACTATACTGTGAGAGTAATTTTACTAATGTAAAAATAGTAATGTCAAAATCTTATGTAAAAATACAGAATCAAACTTAAGTATGCATTATGCATGCAAATTATTAGTTTTATTAGTGCAATATGCGTATAGTAATTTCATCTGATTATATATATATATATAATCAGATGAAATTACTTAATGTGCAGCATTTTTGCTTAAAAATTCTCAATTCAGCTCTATGTGAACTAAAGTGAGGATTTGTTTCTGACTCATGTTTGTACGTGTGCTCTACACGTGGATTCGTTCGTGTTCGGTTTCCCTCTCCAGGCATGCTGCTGTGGTGATCTCGGGGACGGTGTTGGCTCGCCAGCTCCACAGAGAAATCCAACGTGACGTGGAGGACCTGGTCGCCCAGGGCAACATGAGACCCCACCTGGGGGTGGTCTTAGTGGGAGACGACCCCGCCAGTCGTACCTACGTTAGGAACAAGACCCGGGCCGCCAGCATACTGGGTCAGATATGACCATTGCACATTCCTGATTGCTGTATGCATGATGTAGATCGTGGAGAACTTTTAAACTTAACATAACCCCATTCATTCATATGGATAAACACAGCAAAACTCATGGAACGTTGTGTAATGTCACGCATCTTCAAAACTAACACGCACATTGGTTACATGTTGGTGTGTGTGTGTGTGTGTGTGTGTGTGTGCGCGCGCTCTACAGGTATTTCCAGTGACACGGTGGTGCGGCCCAGCTCGGTCTCCCAGGAGGAGTTGCTAGACCTGATTGATAAGATGAACCGCGATTGGAGGGTCAGTGGCCTGTTGGTGCAGCTGCCGCTTCCCGGTAAACACAGACGCTACTAAAACTTTTCAGAGGGACATAAGCCTTTCATTTCGAGCAGGGAAGAACAATTTTTAGAAAAAAAAAAATTAGGATTTTTCAGGCAGATATTATTATTATATATATATGATAAATGATTTGTCACTGACCCTTAAACTGTGTGCAGGGGTCAACATTTATTATCCATCATGTTCTGCACTTTATTCTATGCAGTGTCACTCAACATCTGTCTCACTCCCTCCACCCCTTAGACCAAATAAACGAAAGAGCAGTGTGCAACGCCATTGCTCCAGAGAAGGATGTGGATGGCTTCCACATTGTGAATATCGGTAAGCTGTGTTTGGACCAGAGATCCATGGTCCCTGCCACACCTGCAGCCGTCTGGGAGATCATCAAAAGAGCAGGTGAATGTGCAACATCTTCTTTAGCTCCGTTTGTCCTCCACATTACTGCATATTTGAAAAATTCTGATATCAGTGATTCTCATAGACAAATATAATGCTGTTAATTGACTGTGCACATTATTATGAATGGAATGATTGATTACTTTTTTTATCAGTCTTATTATGACTTAAAATTGTACATATTTTCCACCAAGGTAAGTTTATTTATAATTTTAAAATGGTTAGCTTTAGTCTACCTTGAAACAAATTCACTTTTATATTAGAATAATAATATTAACTTATACTGTATTTATATTCAAGTCATCAAACCTCAGCCAAGACGCTCGTTGAATCTCTGTCTTACTCAAATGACCCACTAGATGGCGCCTAACAATCACAGGCCTCCCCTAGCTGTGTGGTGGCTAAATAGAGATGGCCATGCAGCAATCAGAGGTGCCTCATTTTATAAT
>JAYKQN010000005.1:16922500-17187500 GCA_036785175.1 Eupleurogrammus muticus | reverse complement strand
ATTAAAATCAAAAGTGCATTTACCACTTAGTAGAAGGGAAAAATACAGGTTATATGTTAAGTTGGAGTAATAAACAGCTTTTTTCCCCGTTAAAGGGTTTTTTTAGGGAGTTTTACCTTGTACGATGTGAGGGTCTAAGGACAGGGGATGTTGTGTTGCTTTTGTACAAACTGTAAAGCCCGTTGGGGCATATCTGCGAATTTGGGCTACACAAATAAATTGAAATTGAATTGAAATTATTAAAACATGTATAAACAATAATGGAATTTTTGCATCAAAAGGCATTAATGAACAAGTTGGCGTTATTAATATGTTTTGAGACTAAATAATATTAGTAATAACAATAATATGAATTTTCTGTCCCTTACATGAGTGGTATTGAGTCATACAGATATTTAAATGTTTTTCACGGATGAAAGAATTGCTTTGTTCATTTAGTGCATGGCCTTTCTATGGGATGTAAAGCTTACGTTTTTTTTTATTCCCTGAACTTATTTTTTAAACAGAAAGTGAATTCTTTCATATTCTTTCTCAGCACAGAAGCAGGGTAAATATCTCTTGATGCAAGTGTTTGTGTTTTATTTGGATTCTTCTCAGGTGACGCCACAGTGACCATTGCCCATCGGTGTACACCGAGGGAACAGCTGAAGGAGCTGACCCGCCTGGCTGACATCATTATTGCAGCTGCAGGTAGTCACACCATGGCCTTTTGAAGTTTAAGGGGGATTTATTATTTACATTTGCAGGTGCGTAATTTTATTCTGGGGTTTCACTGAAACATCTTTAACTAATTTAAAGTTGAAGAAACGTATTTATCTTATACTGACCCTTACTGCTTAACATTTATTGGGTTCAAAACCAACTCAGCGCTGAAGGAGAAATAAGTGACGCACATCCAGTGAAGGCACTTTTTGGATTGCACTTCAAAAAATCTGTGAAGAAAAAAGAGACAAGTTATAAAGTAACTAAATAAGTTTTGTCTTGTCTTATTGCGTCAAGAAAAAATGTGTCGTAATTTCGTCACACGCAGTGGTTAAGGGCGTTGATTTCGTCTCATCTACGTCATGGAAAAAAACATCGTTGGTGAATTTCGTCTAGTCTTGTCTCACAAAATTCACATATGCTCACAATGCCAAATGCAACATAGACTTTATTCACATGAATATTTGAAATGAAAACAGTATATCAAATCAGTATATTTGCCTGTTACTCTTGCCCTGCTGATCACTGATGCTTTCTTTAAGAAGAAAAGTGATTTGTCGTATCTGGTTGTAAGATAATAAATCAGTGCAGGTCAACAGTATCTTTCTAAAGACTTTTATAAAGGTGCCTCATTTTCTTTTCATTAAATTACTAGGTTTGACAGTTGGAAAAGAGGTTTTTATGTCTTCTGTATCTGTGGTTTATACATATGAGCAATCATATTTTCAGTTGTATTTGAAGGTGCTACTTAGCCTAATTGGTGTTTGTCTCAGGCTTGTCCTCATTGTTGAGTAGTGATAATTCTTGTCTGTGGAGTTCACAGTGAGGGTTTTTACAGCCGACTTTAAGCGAAGTGGTTCTCAAAAAGAAAGTACAATGCTTTAATATTATCTTCTTTTTAGCTAAGGTATCATCTTATTCCACATTTTAATTCTAGGGAGAACTGCCATGCTGTTCCACTGACAGCAGTGATGAGTCGGTTACTCCCTCTGCTTTATTGACTTGTCAGTTTTTGATAATTATATGTTCTAACCGTCTTGCTCGGTGTCAAAATGTATCTTTAAAATCTAAATTATTTCAGATATTTAGCTTGCAGAGTGAATATTAATCAAAGTATCATGAAGCCTGGGACCAGGCAGTTTAACAGGAATAATGTTCATGGTGCACAGAGAGGTTGATGAACAAGGGACAAATAGTGATCTAGGAAACAGATTTTTGAGCGCTGGCCCCCAAGCAGATGAAAGATTGTGTGTTGCTTTACTGCAGCTGATGCTGTAACAATGAATGAGGTGTCCTTTTACCTTATAAATGTCAGCCCCTCCTTGGTTGCTATCATAGGTGTTCCTGGGCTGATCACAGCGGACATGGTGAAGGAGGGTGCAGCCGTCATCGACGTGGGCATAAACCGCATCAAGGACCCGGATACAGGGAAGCTACGGCTCATCGGTGATGTGGACTTTGAGGGTAGGCAATCATAAATGCATCAGATAAGCACATTTCTGCCAAATCAATTGGCTGCATGATTGGCAACCAAGTTAAATGACAAATGGTAATCAGTGGCCATAACAGAAGTTTGACTCATCACAGAAAGCAAAAGTTATGAAATCTCAACCACTGATCAGTGGTCAGTGTTGACCATTTTACTTTAAATTAGCCGCTTGTAAGTTTCTTATCTTCGTTGGAATTGCAATAATTAGTCACTGGGGTACACCTTTAACGATTCACTTTCCTTTAAGGATATTCAAGGTGTTAACTCTGACAAACCTAAGATTCCTAAAACGTGGGTTCAGAGTAGTTAGATGTTCCACCGAAATGAAAGAATAAATAAACAGAGGTATTGCTGTCACTCTAGCTGTATTTCTTGGCATAGACACTGTTACCTAAGCCCATGTGAACTGCTTGGCTTGTTGTAGGAGTGAAGGAGAAGGCAGGCTTCATCACACCTGTTCCTGGAGGCGTGGGTCCGATGACCGTTGCCATGCTGATGAAGAACACTGTGACCGCTGCCAGAAACGCACTGATGCATTAACATATTCACATACAAGTCATGAAGCCGTTCATTTTAATGAATGATATACAGTACAATGCATCATTTTGTCTATAGTTTTATTTAAAGAACTCCATGAGCTGAAGACTCCATACCTGCTGGGAAACCTACGTGATATGTACTTTGTTTATATTATGAATTTGTTAATTAATTTATTTCTGTCATTTATTTTAAAGTTCACTTTTTAAGAATTTAGATTCATATTTTTTCTACTGAAGTCAGTTTGGTTCATTTTTTTAACATTCCAGATTAACTGGAAACAGATAAATAAAAAAATGATGATGTGCTAATATGACAATTTATCACTTTGTATTTTTCTCATATCTTAAACATGTTTAAATTAGATTTCTTTTTATTTTGTTATTTGATTTGTCCTGTACAGCAGAGCATGCTGACATACTTCCCCTAAATTCACCCAGTTCTAGTTTACTTTTGAATCTTCCTTAAAGTTGTCTATTTATTACCAAAAAACTTCCAATATCCGATTAATTGAAAGATGCTGAAGTCACAAACATTGTACATGGGTACTTTACTCAAGAAAAATTTGCTAAGCTTTAAAATGTCCACAAAACATATGACTCCACCACAAGATTCAGAGAATAACTTGAAAAACAGGAAAAGGGTGTTTGAGGCCCCGGAAAAGACCCCAACGTACCCAGCTCTTTACCTTTAGCTTACCACTGTTATATGAAGTAATATACACATTCCTAACCAAAAACAAAACAGGAAGTTCTCAAACAGGAAAACTGGAAACACACTGAGGCTTTTATCATGAATTTAATCCATGTCTCCTCTGATGCACATGAATTAATTTTTGTTCACATGTCTTCTTTAGTGTGACACACACGTGGCTGCTCACCCCAGTTTTTTGGATCCTGACCAAAAGGCCTGAAAAGCTGGAAGATGGAATGAAGTTAAATATCACAACAAAACCCAAAAGAGAATACGATTTCAGCACATCATTCACAAAATGCCAAGAAAACCATTTGTGTATGTGGGGGATGGATAATCACAAACTGGGGATTTTAACTACCACTTAAATGTCTCAACATATTTCTTAAGGTAATAATAAAACTGATTATGTTGGCAGCCCTCATTACCCAACGGCCACCTGGACAAACCCCTTTTGCAACTGGTTACAAATCATTTTGAAAGATCAAAAGTACGCCTCAGAAATGAGTGGTTTACATTTTTTTTAAGAAAAGAAAGGTCTAGTTTATGCAAACCAGCTGGAAAAGGCAGATTAAGGGAAGATTAATCAATTGGGATCCTTTTCTATCACTAATCGCTCATTTTTTTTAGGGGTAATGATGCTTCAAATGGGTTTGTCCAAGTGCTGTTGCTGTCCAGATGTGCAGACCTGACTGCACATGCGCGACTCCCATCAGGTAATGACAGGCCTTACTGCGACCACTGATGTGGGGCCCCAGGCAGCCGCCTACCTAAGCCTCTGTGTTAAGATGCCTATAAGAATACTGACATTTATTCACAAGTGAGTGTAAACCATTTTCATACAGGAGATTTCCACCTAACAGCTTTGTAGCTGTGACTCTCTACCTTTAATATCACCTGTTCAGCTGCTGTCAACAACAAAAAAAGCCTTTGTCGTCTTTATAGCGTCACACTTTTTTGCAATCTTTGTTGTCTCTGCATGCAATAAAAAACAAAATGCCACCACAAAGAAATCTTGTGGAAAACCTCCAGGTAATCAGCCTCTAGAAGGAATTAAGGCTTTCACAACATCCAGTAACCTGGAGTGAAGCAACCGTGTAGGGAAGCATCTCAGGCATTTGTGTTAAACTATCAATCAACTTCCAGAGAAAAAGAAGCTGCGTTCCCAAAGCTCCTGGGCATCACATGCCCTCACCACCACCTCCATCAGACTCTGCCCATGCTTGCAGAGATCAAATACCGATAAAACCGATGATGAAATGCAAATTCTCCTTTTTTTTTTTTTTTTTTCTTCTTTCGCGGAAAGCACTTTCCATTTATGCATAGGTCTTTGATTTCTAATGATCCAGAGGCGTTATATAAGAGCAGCCAAAGCCTGTTGCTGTTCACACCACAACTGGAGCTGAAGCGACAAAGACAAGATGTTCACAAGACGGATACACCTGGAGACGGGTACGTGTCTAGTTCATTTTATGTGGAAATTACTGAAATTAGGGATGAAAGTAAAAGATTTGGTAATATATTTTTTAATGGTACAGTAGCTTTGTCTAAATAAGTAGAAAGAATCAGTAATTTCATCAGTAATATGTTGGAGCAATACATCCTAAATGTGAAATTTCTTCAGTGCTGCACTTAGATATGTGATCTCATGTATTATGTTACCAGACTAACAGCATTTTTAGCCTTCGTTAATATGTTTGCAGAGACCTGGCAGAGTTTATGGTTGCATCGTTAAAAACTAAAATATCAAGCATCACGCAACATCTCCAACAACGTCTCCAAATCTCATTGATTCTATTCCATCGCTTGTTTTTCAGCTCTCTTTGCAATGGCGGCACTTTTTCTTTCCGTCACGTCGGGACAGTCGGCACAGACAGGAAAGCTCCAGACGCCAGCAACACCCGACCCATCGCTGACCACGCCATCCAGTAACGGTGAGGGTTCCTCGCCTCATTTTATTCCCTGCAGTGACCCATGGAAAGGGATTCAATGGCTGCTTTAGTGTTGTCTGTCAGGACAGTTATTACAGTTCTTTGGTTTTTGGGAATATAATCAATAGGTCAACTAAGTGGCTTAATTGAAGAGATTATTTAATTTATATCAGTGTAACTGATTATCCTCCTACTCTCTCGCTCTATAGGTGATGATGACGGACCTCGGGTTCTGCGATCGCACAGATCATGTCAAAGTGAGCACAAAAACTACTGCAGCAACGGTGGCAACTGCATGTATCCGCAAGACAGCGACAAACCTTTCTGCATGTGAGATAGTACACACACACACACACACACACACACACACACACATGTTTACCCCCTATGAGTGTCCCACATACACATTACAGTATCTCTGCTTCACATCCAACAGTACATGTTGGTTCGTGTTCACCTCTGGAATGCACTCACATTCTATTTGTCCGTGTGGTGTGTAGCTGCACGTCCTCGTACACGGGGCCTCGCTGCCTGTTCTACAACCAGTCTGCAGAGTCCCACAGCCCGCCCGAGTTAGAGGAACTGATCGCCATCGGCTTCGGGGTCGCCATAGTCGTCCTGGTGCTGGCCATCGTCATTTTCTGCCTCGTCTATAGGAGGTGAGTGTCCTCAGGCTGTCTCCAGACAGAGAAATAGGATATTATATAATAATAAAGCCACAATCATTTTAGATTAAATGCTACAAACCATTTGGTGAGTTCAGAAACTTCAGTTTTTGAATATTCTACACTCTCTGGTATCTCTTCAGTTATGTAACCGTTTCAATATATCACATTTCATCTGATCTGGTGTATTTACAGTTAGTTGTGTTTTTTTGGTGTTTTTTTACATGTCACTGCGTGACGAGAATAAGACGCTGAGTTTTTAATATAGGTGTTTTTGTTCGTGTGTTTTCAGGTGCATCATTTCAGGACATTTAATGAAACCTGCAGCATCGGAGATGACAGCGTGACCCTAAAGATCCACCTTTTATTCATTCCTCCTCCTCCTCATCATCATCATCATCCACAACATGGACACCACCATTATCGTTGGAAAACATTAACCAGGACTTATAATTGTATTGTGATCTAGATCTTAAGCTTCTGAGAATTACATTAAAATGGTATAAGACTTGTTCTTTTAATATGTATTAAAAAGGCCACCTATCAATTTTCACACTTTAAAAAGGTGTGATTTACGAGATCTGGATGAGGAAAACTGAACCGTGTCAGACCTGGTATTAACCCTTTATGTTAAACAGTCTCACACTTTAAATTATTTGATTGTTCTGTTTTTAATAATGCAGTGTGCAAACGTGACTATTTATTTTTATATTGATTTAACTTATTAAAATTTGTCCCATTTAATGAACTTTTTGTAATAAATTAATGAAAATGAAGATTTATTATTTCTTTATGTGTTTCCTGAATTCATGTGGAGAATGCACACACACTCACTATTATTATTATTAGTAGTTAATTAATGAACTAAAGTTCTGTGTTTCATTGTTAAGCTACAGTGGAAGTAAAGTAACCATTAGAGAGAGTTATGCACTAATACGACTAATGTTTGAAGATATCGACTTAATTTGATTAATTTGAACATTTAAGGTTATTATTAGCCTCAAATATACTTAAATGCATTTTTTGCACAGGAAGTGGCTTTTTGATCTCAGCACCTACAATAAAAGTCACTGACCATCCTATTTCCCACATGCACATTTTAAATAGTAAAATCCCTATTACAATTACAAGTGTTCTCTCTGGAAACTGTGATTCATTGAAATGTGATCAGCATAGACTTCCATGGCTTAATCCACACAGGGCATCTGAACACACAACATACATTATGGTAATTTACGTTCAATCAGTTTTTAATAATACTTTAATACACTTGTGGTCATTATAAAATGAATATGTGGGGCTACAGTTAGTGTATAAAACTGAGGTCATGTCCACTTATGTCTGTGATTAGATTAGATTATATTAGATTAGATTAGATTAGATAGCTCCTTTATTGTCCCACAGTGGGGAAATTCACAGTGCTACAGCAGCAGTTAGAAAAGTTACAAAATTTTTTTTAAAAATTCAAAAAAAGAAAAATTCAAAAAAAATTAAATTAAAAACAATATACAGATATATACAGATATATACAGATATATATAAATATAAAATATAAATGTATTGCACTGGTCTATGTACACAATGTCCATTTTTTCTGTTAGGGGGGGGGTTACTGAGAGCTGTACTTGTTGTACAGTCTGACAGCTGTAGGAAGGAAGGACTTCCGATATCGCTCCCTCAGACACTTTGGATGGATTAGTCTGTTGCTGAGGGAGCTCGTCAGTCCAGACAGTGTGTCCTGCATGGGGTGGAGGTGGTTTTCCATCATTGATGATATCTTCCTTATCATCCTTTCCTCTCCCACCACCTCCACTGGGTCAAGGGAGCACCCCAGGACAGAGCTGGCCTTCCTGATGATCTTGTTCAGTCTCTTCCTGTCTGCAGCTGTTATGCTGCCTCCCCAGCAGACCACCCCATAATGTATGACTGATGCCACAACTGAGTCATAGAATGTCTTAAGGAGTGTCCCCTGCACCCAAAAGACCTCAACCGCCTGAGCAGGTAGAGCCTGCTCTGGCCCCTCTTGTATAGCGCAGTTGTATTGTCAGTCCAGTCCAGTTTTTGTTCAGGTGAACACCCAGGTACTTGTAGGATGTCACCATCTCAATGTCCATTCCCTGGATATTCACTGGTGCCGGGGGATTGCATACCCGCCTGCGGAATTCCACCACCAGTTCCTTGGTTTTCCCCATGTTGATCTGGAGATGGTTCCGCTGGCACCAGTTGACAAAATCCTGCGTAAGTTCTCTGTATTCCCTGTCGTCATCATCCTCAATGAGGCCAACGATGGCAGAGTCATCGGAGAACTTCTGCAGGTGGCAGGTTGGTGACTTGTAGATAAACAGCACAATATAGTTAATCTGAGTATTTTATATGTAATAAAATCACAACAACATTATTATTATTATTATTATTAAAACAAATTGTATGAGAGGTAAAGGCACAGTGTGTAGCTCTGTTGCCTCACAGCGAGAAGGTTGCAGGTTCAAGGACTCTGGACTTAGCACAAAAACGTTCTTATGTTTATTGGAGACGTTAAATTGCCTGTAGGTGTTAGTGGATGGTGTGTGTGTGTGTGTGTGTGTGTGTGTGTGTGTGTGCACCCTGTGGGGGATAAATGTGTGTAGAATGAACAGATGGATGTTGTATGGGACTTATAGGCCATGAATAACAAATATGAGACTTGTAAAATAAAAAGCTTCATTATTAATAAAGAAAAATCTGGACACAGATCAGAATAAAACATGAGACTGAGTGAGCAGATAAGGTGTAGCAGGCCACAGGTGATCATCATCAGTACAATAGGCTGTTATCAGCACCATGCTGATGTTTCCAGGTGTGCAGCAGCTGGATGCAGCACTAACCTGCAGCTCCTCCCTGTTCTCCCTGTTCTCTGCAGCCTGCGGCTCCTTCAGTTTGGAACGTTTCAAGCGCAAAAAAAAAAAAAAAAAAGGAATCGGTCGTCTCCACACCCACCGAAGGGAAGACTCATCCCTGGCCATTTACATAACCGTTTCCCTCCACCTGGTTGTCTGCTTGTCTCTTATAAAGCGCCGAGCCGCGGCCCCCTGCAGCGTGTGACATGGGGAACAGGAAGCCTCCAGCGGTCCTCTCCCTGATCGGTGAGTGGCTCTTTTGTTTAATGCTCGGTGTGTTTTAGGCGATCCGATCGTTTAGATCACACGTTTAACGATACGGACTCAACATCTATGTAAAACAGCGAATTTGTGGTAAAGGGCGTGATCAAAACCTCCGAAATAAATGTAGAAGTGTTGAGTTTTATCATCCTGAAGATGTAAAATGTTACTAAAAATTAAGTCAAGGAAACTGCAGCCTTTGAGATGTGCCATTACTGAGTATTTCCTTCTTAAACTACGTTATGAGACTTGAATTCTAACATTTTAAAACCTGTAAAGACTTGAAAAAAATATCATTACTAAATATTATTTGAAAATATCTCCATATGGTGATTATTTCTCAACATGTAGCTACTGAAAACAATAGGCCTCACCTAAGCGAGAAAAAGAAGCAGATCATTAAGTCAGGCTCAGTTTCAATTTAAATACCATCAAATACTAAAAAAAAATTAAATGAGTAATTTTACTCTTGTCCCCTAAGTACATGTATTTCCCTGTTAATATGTCAGTAAATGCATTGACACATACAAATAAACAGATGTGTCATATAATCAGCAAGCACCAAACGCTACGCCTGTTTCTTCAGCTGCAAGCTGCGTTTCAGAAATGGAGCTGAGTGACAGTTTTGGAGACAGATGAAGCATTTCACCACATGCCTGCTGGATGAGCTGCTCATTCCACAGCCCCGGGGATGCTGGGAGATGGTGCCAGTTCAATCATTTATTGGAAAAGTGCATGTAGTCTGCGTAAATCTGTCAAAGTGCAGCGCAATCAATATGAACAAAAAGTAAACTACAATGTAGTAAACATTTTATGGGTCCGGTAGATTTAGGATAGTGGGAGTGGGATGGGCAGAAAGGGAATTTAATATGGAAAAAAGAATATGGAAGAATGTTTTCAAAAACATCTCTTCTTAGTATTATTTTTATTGAAAACCAATGTCCTCCACGACACTAAACCGTTGCTCATCCAAAGCCTCCAAAGTTTTTCTACTTTTCAAAGAATGGGCGTGCTGTGACAAGATTTGCTTTTTAGCTGCAGCAGCCGTCTCTCTCTCATATGCAGCACGCTGCTGTTCGGTGTGTTTGGCGTTAAAATAAGGGATTAAAGCAGTAATTCTAAAGTCATTTGCAGAGGAACCCCCTCTAGATAGTTTGGTTGAGCACTCGTTGCAAACTGTCTTTAAAATATCTCCACGCTGCCGACATTTTAACTAAGGCAACTGTGTTACTGTACATTATGTGGTCGCATTATTTCATTATTGTGTCACATGCCACTATTCGGCCTAGCATTCAACTCACTCCATCGAAATGTTACATTTTCTGCAATATTTCTGAATATATGCCACAAAACTACACACTGTACCTTTAAGTAAAAGTACAGAAGTACAGAAATTTCATCAAAATGTTGAGAATCAGCACGTAAATTTACTCAGGTAAATGGTGCCTGTAATTATATATGACTTTGTTAGATTGTAAATACTGATGCATCAATGCATGAGTAGCATTTAATGTTGAATCTGGCCATGTTGGAGTTGGCATTTGATAAAACCGTCTGAGAAGATTGAAAGGGGAAAGTTACACAACTCTATGACTCCTCAAATGTGACGTGATTCCCAGAACCATGAAACAGTCAGTTTCCTGTGGGGTCTCAAAGCGCCGAAACAATTCTGTGAATCACTGGAACTCATCTTTAAAGGTGCAGTGTGTAGCTGTTTCACATTGCAACCAAGTGATCAACAAATCCACGATGGTGGCTGCAGAAAGGCCTTCTACTATCTACTGTAGAAACATGGTAGAACCTGCTCCATAGGAAACAGTTAAAACAGCTCATGCTAAGGCAACAATTTTTGGATTTTTATTTGAATAAATTTGGCATATTCTATTCTATTCTTGTCAAGTCGGTTCCACTTATTAGCTGCTAAATCTTCCACACTCGACCTTTAACAATAATCTGAAGTAGTCTCCAATGAACGTATTGGAGTAGAATTAACATAAAATAGACAAAGTGAAGCATGAGAAAAATCTTGATGAGGTGTACTCGGTTAATCTCATGATGGATTCCTGTTGGATTATTGTATTTATTTTTTATATACTATTTAAAGGTGTTGTATTTTTATTTTTTAAATAACTGGTATTAATAATAAACTATTAACTATCTTGATACCAGTTTCCCCTGTTACTGCTTGCAATGTGATAACATAATCTTAGCCTATATACAAAAAAGTGTAATTTTTCAATAGCAAATCAAGGTTAAATGTCCTGATGTGTGAACTGAAGATGAAATTAAAAGTTTGTTGTTTTCTTGACATGCCTGATGATCGTGAGTCAGTTGCTATGATACTATACATGATATAAATGAGTTGATTAAACACCGATTAATTAGTAACAAAGCCCACTGGCCTCGTCACTGCTTCCACCAATCAGCCACATCGGAAACACGCATCAAGCAGCCAAGAGCCCAAACATCCAGAAATATCCGGCAGCTATGACAACAGATAGGAGCAGAAACCTGGAGCGGGCACAATAGATACGGATTTATAGCAAGTGCAATCATAACTTTTCATAACTGTGTGTGTGTGTGTGTGTGTGTGTGTGTTGTTCTGCCCTGCCTGCAGGGATGAGGGTTCATGCCAAACCTCAACATTGTGAAGAAGCACAGGCCGGTACAGGCATGTGGGCCAGGCAACACCACATCACATCAATTCTAGTTGGCACATTTCACAAAAAAAAATTCAGTTTTTATTCCATTTCTCATTCTTAAAATGTTCCTCTACTTGTACCTTACCTTAACAAACACAAATTTGGGGGTTTTGTCCATTAAATAATGAGTCAACCAGACAATTCAGTGTTTTCCATGAAAGGACACGCTTTTATTTAACAAACGAGTTGAATAGAAAATAGAGTCAAGGCATTGACAAGGTTAGAAACAGTGATTTGTATTTGAAACAATAATTTTCTCCAAACTTTACTTTTGTCAAAGAATGAAACATCTAACCAGCTAAACTGTTTTAAGCTGTGCCAACTTCAATTACACAAACTTTAGCTTCTGATTTAGTTATCAAGCACAATGTACCATTAGAACACTGGAGAGATGAATGGGCCTTTATACACCTGTGTAGGTATTCTAATAAAAAACAGACATTTCCAGCTGGAGCAGACATTTATCACACTGTGTATTGAATGTATAGACTGTATTTCTGATACAGCAACTAACAAGACGACTGTTCTCGTTTCAACAGGTGCCATGCTGCTCTGGCCATATGTCCTCACCAAGCACGTCTCATCCAGACAGCAACCTGCAGACAGCACCGCCCTATCTGCAGGTATCGCCATGACAACTGTCAATATCTGTTGCTAATTGATCCTTTTTGTTTGCAAATGTTTCAGGATAACATTTTATTGGTAAAAGACAATACAAATAAATACATTTTTGCCTGAAGTTACACTTAGATTAATTAATTGTATTTATCATCATTTGCATTAAGGATAAGTGATTTTCCAGATATTTAGATTATCTGAACTAAATAATTTAGAATCCTATAAAATTCATGGATCAATGTGAATGCAGCTACATTGTATAGAGTTGAAGAATAAGTATAAACATTTGCTGTTTTCTTTGCTTGTCCTGTTCGCTGGCTCAGGACGGGGAGGAGAAAGCCTTCATGTGAGGAAGCGCTCCACACAGAACTGTGACAGCACGTATGACAGTTTTTGCCTGAACAATGGTCAGTGCATGCTGCTGGTGGACATCAATGAGCACCACTGCAAGTACGATCCTCTTTGTGTGTGTGTGTGTGTCTGTCCTCTGAACCCAAGAAATGAGAATCAGAGTATATATACACCTTGCAAAATTACCACAATCCTGTAGTATTTTTGTTCTTTGTGTCTGAGCATCATGCTGCTTGTTGAATCTGAAGGAAGCAGTAGTTTTGATCGGTGACGCACAAACGAACATCAGCCTTGATGCACACAGTCGATCCATTCTTGCAGTGCATGCAGCAGCATCTCTTTTCCACTTTTATCGGCCAGTTCTCCACATTATCCCTGTGAACGTCCAGAGGCATCGTGGGCCGTCTTTTTCACACTGGGGTTTTGTGCACTTCCTTCATCCATGGATGCTCAGCCTCTCTTCAGGGTATTGATTTGAATGAGACAGTTTTTTTTCCAGCTGTGCCTGCAAGGGCCTCCTGTCCCTGACTTCCTGTTCAGGAATCCTAAGGGTTCTACCTGTTTAAAGTGCAACCAAGCATCGACTACCCCACTGATGGTGGTGTAGCAAAGTTCAAACACCAGCATGTGGACCTACGTAATAAGGAACTTGGCTGTGGAGGAATCGAGCGAATCGATCCCACCCATGAATCGGTTGTGCGTCCACAGGATGTATCGCCCGCTCGCAGCCTCGTCAGCTGGGCGTGTTTGACGAGTAGAGGCACACGGGTGAAGAAATTCTCTGCAAATGCCTTGCAGATTTTTTTTTTTTTTTTTGTTCTGCAGGAAGCGTTGCTGCAAGCCGCATGACAAAATCTCCTGCTAATCTATGCTCAGAATTGGCACGTTTTCCCTGCACACTCCCTTGGTACATGATAAACTCGCAGAGTTTGTCTGAGATTCCATTCGTACTCTACCCAGCAAGTACAAATCGTCTGTTCCAGCTGCTTAACAGATGTGTCAGCAACATTTGTGTGTTTCAGGAGATTTTGCTCTTGCATCACATGCTGAAGCATGTATGAACCTCTGGACATTTGGTTTGTCTGTTAACCCAACAACCCTCTAAATACAAAACTAACCCTTAACCCTAAAACACATATACAGTATACAATATATAAATGCTGTTGTGACACAGTTCAGAGTCTGTCTACATTGGGTCAGGAATATCTGCCACGGGATGAGCTTCACACGGGAAAACCCCGCGGGGGGGGGGGTGTAATCACGCCTGACTGGTCTCTTTGTGCCGCAGGTGCGACGCCGGCTTCTACGGCCCCAGGTGTGCCGACATGGAGCTCGTCTTCCAGCCAATGGGAGAGGAGCAGATCATTCTCACGGTTTTCTGCGTGAGTCTGCTGATTATAGGTCTGGCAGGAACGCTGTACTTCTGCTGCAAATGGTGAGTCTGCCAGTGACTGTGTATATATATATATATATGTGTGTGTGTGTGTGTGTGTGTGTGTGTGTGTGTGTGTGTGTGTGTGTAAGCAACTGTATATCAGGGGTTTATACTTTAGATGAAAATATGCCAAACTCCAACCAACAAAGACAACATGTGTTCTATGTCATGTTTTAGTGATGCTGAAATATTCCTCATAACAACGCTGACTCTGCTGTTTCCCGCTGATCCTGACAAAGCCAGGATAATGCCGCCCCCGTGTGTGATTTTAGATAGCACGCCAGCGTTACGGAATCAGAGGGCCAGACCTGTTAGGGCCAGGTTAGACGGCGGCTTCGTGCCGAGATGAGACTCTTGTAATTTGGGGAGATTGTTGCAGGTTTTAATAAACCCAAATCTGTGGTGGAGCTACAGGAGCCACACACGGCACGATCCTTGGAAAAGACATTGGATTTAGTCATTTGATTAGCGCCTTTATGAATAAAGAAATGACGTGCTGTGTTGCTTTTGCAGGTATAAGAAGAAGAAATTCCCACATCAACCGAAGCGCCAGGGCTACAAAGGAGTCCAGATGGCCTAGTGTGTCTCAGACCCACCAACATCCGCTGCAGGAAGACGCAAAACAGGATTTACGCAGTTTTCTTACACGAAATTTCACCACACTGTGCACTGACTTTGTTTGACTCTCCTACAGTCAGTGGCTGGTTTTACTGCGCCGTCACAGCATGTCTCACGGCTTTGGTTCAGTTTATTTTTGTTGCTTTATTTAGGAGAGAAGATCAGCACCAAGAGATTAAAGCGGAGCTTCGCGTGGAGCACGATTGTTGTTCGCATTTCTGGTCGTTTCAGCGGCTTTTGTCTCCGTGTTTGAAAGGAAGAAGAAAAGTGAGACGAGCAAAAACAAACCCGGCGATGATGGGTCACGGAAAATCGTGAAAGCCTAAATAAATATGAGGATGGAACACACGACACTGTTGGATGTTTCTGACCCTTTGTAGAGATCCACGATTTATAAAAAATGTGTCATTTTAATAAGGTTTTCCAAGATCACAATTTGGAGATTCAGCAAGGTTGCAGATCATGAAAGACCTCAAAGATCCTTTAAGATTATTTTTCGTTTTCAATGAGTTGCATTTTGCGTAAATGAAAACTGTTTCAAACAGAAAAATGACCAAGTTTTAACTGTTTGTCTTCTGACTTCCCTCCTAAAGTGCAGCTTTACAAACTTTTAATTTTTTATACTCTGTTTATTTATATCTCACCTTACTTCCTAGATTAGCTGTTATTTATTGTCACCTTTTTCATTGTTTGTTGCTTTAAAGTGGCCACCAATTGTAACTGTTCTGCTCTATGAAACTCTGTTTAATCAGTAAATATTACAATTGTAATAACTTATTATAAAGTATTCACTGGCTCTGCTGCAAATTCTGACTTTAATGTTTCACCCTTGTTCTTTAATGGAAATTTCTTTTCATGTTTTTGAGCCTTGAGTCTTACTCCTTGCGACTTTCATTGTCTGAAGGGTAAAGCCGAGGGTCTTCACATTCCTGTCAAGTCTCGTTGCAATTTTTACATTTCTCCTCCATGCAATCAGTGGGAGAATATTCCATCTTATCAACACATGAAAACAACTCAAATGTGCTTGTACCTGTGATTTTCCAATTGCAATATTGAATAAAATATAAGCGAAAGCAAATGCATTTTAACTCTGCAACTTGTACGGCCCTCATTTATTACTATTTAACTGTAAATCTTCTCAGGACTTGTAAGTGATTTTTGAGATGTAGCACAGTCACTACTACTATCAGTTGCATATCAGATGGCCTAGACACCTTGGTTGACCTTTAGTTATATTATATTACAGCGATACATAATCCCATTTACTTTTGCTTTGACTACCTGCAAACAAACAGGTGCTTTGACCTAATGAAACAGTGCTCTCCTAGGAGTGAAGAAACCTGCTGAATCATTGTTACGCTTTATTATGAGTTATTACAAGTTCCCATGATGTGTGGCGTTCATATGCTTATATAATGGATATAAATACCTTGTGCTTGTTTTATGGCCATGGTATTAAGTTCATGGCCCTGTGTTGAGTTAATAGGTAACAGCGTTTTGCTCCCAGCAGTCTGTGTGGAGCTTAAACCGGAGTCAATGGGCCGTTCTTAACACCTGCTTCATGCACCTTATATGTTCTGTATGTTAATGAATAGCAGTGATCGCACATAAACATTAACTCACCCGCCCACGCCGTGCCGCTTAAGCCGTACTTAAAAACACATTAACGCGCACGCAGACGCACACAGGAAGAAGAGTCATCGCTACGGCGATGACTAATGGGGATCCACAATAAACAAAAATACTCACACACGTGCATAGGAGAAGACCAACAAACACACACCCACTGGACGGCGTCCACATTTAGAAGTTGTGGTTGGACGTGCTGCTCATTCAGTCTGTCTGTTGTTACTGCGTAGGAAACGGCGTCCCACTCATGCCGTGAGTAAAGGCGGCGGACGCCTCGTTAAGCTGCGTCCTCGCATGCGTTTAAAGAAAACAAAAAAACGTCCACGTGAAGCGCGTTTCACGTTTGTTTCTGAGCACTTTCATGTTGTATTTTCACCTTATTTGTAATAGCTGCTAATGGAGACGTGGTCTGTGGATTTAATGTTTGGGCCCTCACTGTAGGTCAATAATCTGTGCTATACTGACACACCTATATCTCAGGAGCTCAGTGAATTCCAGCATGAAGCTGTGGTGGGATGCCACCTGTGCCACAAATCCAGTTGTGAGATTTCCTCACTCCTAAATATTGTCAGCTGTAATATAGAAAAGTAGAAGTGCTCCCATGCTCCTAACATGACAGGGTCAGTAAAGACCTGGATGACAGAGACTGGTGTGGATGAACTGGGCTGACCTCAACCCTGATAGATAGAACACCTTCTGGATGTGCTTCTGGAAAAATGGATGAAAATTGCCATGAACACACTCCTAAACGTTGTGAGCAGCCTTTTCCCAGATGAGTTGAAGCTGTTAAAGCTGCAAAGGCTCGACTGATCATGTTGAACCCCATAGATTAGGATTATATTACGAGAGTATAAAGTGGAAAACACATCAGCTGCAATGTGAGCGCTTAAGATTGAGAGGGAATTCTTTTCAAAAAGATACAGTTACTCATGTAAAGGATGCTACCATTCTTGTGAGTAGCTGTGTTTTCAGTAACTTTTCTATGCTTTCCTGGTGCCAAGAAGCATTAATATTGTGCAATAAGTTCTGCCCCCTTGGTTCTAAAGTTCTCCGTTCTTTTACTGTAATCTTTGATGAAAATGGACATACAAAGGATGTGAGATCTTAGCTTCACTTCATGTCCCACAACTTTGTTTTGAGGTGAATTTCTCCTTCATTTGCAACATTTCTGGTCCTCACCTGGAATTTGCCTAAATCTGCAGGTTCGTGTGCACACTCGAAACATGCAGTAGCACTCTGTATGGGCAATAATCCTCTTAACAAAAGAAAGTGACAGCTATAAACCGTGGAGCTGCGCGAAAACGAACGCACGGATGTAGTTTTGTCCAAATAGACGCGGCCTGATGGCGTGTCGGGAGGTTTTAGTGCCGTGAGGCTGTGTTTTTACAGTGGGCGGCTGTTCCACTTGTGTCAGACTTTCCACATGTCCATATCACACGTCTCCAATGCTATTACACATAATCCAAACATTTTTTTTTTTTTATTCCACGGCCGTTATAAACAAAAACGTATCACATGCCTCCGGTCTTGGTTGAAGTTCCGGGGATTCCAAGCAGGATTCTGGGATTCCACCGGAGCACAAATCAGAGGACGGCTGCTAGACACAACATAACACACACACACACACACACACACACACACACACACTCACACGCCTGTTACCCCACCCAGACACAGGTCACAGCATACTGAAGTAGTAACATTGTTTAATCAAACCACAGACCTGCACACACTCAATAAATTCAGACATCCTGCTGAACAACACAAACACATGCAGGAGTTAAAGTAAGATAAGAATTAGAAATGAGGAATACAGATGACGTATTGTATCTACGGATCAAATCTTCATTAAATCCAAGAGAGAGTCTCTTCCGACGTCACGCCAGCTTGTCTACACACCCACTTAATATTTGCCCTCATAAAATACATTTCATTATTGCATTTGTCATGTAATTTGTTTCTATTGGGGATCTTTGTACCTTGAGTAAAGTTCATTTGTGTCCTGGTTGCAGTTGATTACTAAAATAAAATAAGAGTGTGTATATGGTTGTTGTCAGGGGATTTTTTTTATGTATATTTTAAAGTAAATTACATATAAAAAAAAAATCCCCTTTGGGCATAATGAACTAAATTATCAAACTTTAAACAATCAGTAAAAGCAATAAAATTGCAGTTTTTTTATTTCTGTGTGTGTGTGTGTGTGTGTGTGTGTGTGTGTGTGTGTGTGTGTGTGTGTGTGTGTGTGTGTGTCTGAGACAAGAATGAGTGTACGGAAGCAATAACAGTTTAAGACAGGGAAATGTTTTTTTTTTCCTTCTCTTCCTGCGTGTGTTAATGGTGATGAGAAACAAGTCGGAATACATGAATATGTTTTCACGTTAATCCGCTTGTGATTTATTATCCCTTGACAGAAGCCTCGTCATGTGTGAGAACAAGAGATGCAAAATGTGCCGCCCCGGGCAGATTAGACACACAAAACCTAAGCTACACACACACACACACACACACACACCCTTCTCCCTCCTTGGAGTTGAGAGGCAGGCTTGGTCTATAAAAGCTGCACCCAAAGCCATAATCTCTATCAGCAGGGGACACACTCTGACACGCACACACACACACACACACACACACACTCAGATCAAACAGGGGAAGACTGTCATACACACACATCACCAGGATATGAACCCGCTTGTTCTCACCTGTCTCCTGTGCTTCAGTAAGTCTGGACTTGTTTTTTTTTTTTATTGTGTGATTGTGTGTGCGATAAATGTGTCAGCGAAGTTGGAAAGAAGAAAAATGTCAAATGGTATGAGGAAACAGGATAGGGGGAGAAGATTTCCTTTTTGCGAGTGAAGACGTGTCTGCAGCAGAGAGAGAGAGACGTTCAGGTGTTGGCGTCAGACGTGTGCCACCTCTGGCTCTGAGAATGCATGAATAGACCGAATCACTACGTGTCGTAGCACAGACACACAGTGGCACCGGATGCTGCCAAAGGTCAGCATATTTCAGATAGTTAAAAAAAAACTGCTTTTGTTTAATTCAGCATTCAGACAAAGAGCAGTTCTTGATGTGGGCTGGTTGTACTGGTTTCACAGGTAATAGAGTAGCGTCTAATGTGCATGCTGGAGATGAAAGGAATCAGTCGGAAGATTTATGAATGCACTGCCAATAGAAGTCAACTCCTGCATTAAATGCTATTTATCTGAACATTGACAGAAGCACATTTTAATACAGACAAGATTCTTTATGCCTCTGAATGTAGTAAAACACAAAGTCACAACATTATACTGAATCACATCAACTGACCTTAGAAATCTATGTAAATTTAAATATTATTTTTTATTTTTTTACTAGTCTGCAGTGTTGGTGCTCATGTATCTGAGGCCAAATTCTCCGGGAAGGAAAACGGAGTGACCGGGGGTCCGGCCTCCGGCGAGGACGTCCACAACTCGCTGAGCAACGACGACGACGAGCTGGAAACCGACGACGAGCCTTCAGGTGGAGCTATGGAGCACGGCGGCTTTCTGGGTAGCGTAACATTCGCTAAGTTGTGTTTGAGGCCCACACAGAGCATCAGTGGCACATAGAGTAAAATAAAACGCACAAATTGATGTGAGGATATATTTACTGAAACCTTTAAATAGATCTTTAAATGCATCTAAATACATTTAAAGATGGATGATGTTATGATATTATTATTTTTATTATTATTATTGATATATATATATAACAGATTAGCAAACACAGCATTCAATTTTATGTCAGAAAGTATCTGGAACACTGTGTCTCATTCCTCTATACTGTTACCAATTTGCCCCAGTTTCATAACCTCATAACCTTTCCGTCACCTGCTATCAATGACAGTTTCATTTCTGCGACAGACTTCCATCCCAGTAAAGACGAGAGGAAGAAGAGGAGAGGCAAAAGCAAGAGGAGGACCAGGCACAGGGGCAAAAGCACGACGGACTTCAACCCCGAGCACACGTTCTTCACCAACAGCTACACGCTGCCCTTCAGCACCACGGAGGACCCCTGCACCACCTCCCACCTGGGCTACTGCATCCACGGCTACTGCAAGCACATAGAGGGCGTCCAGGAGCCGGCGTGCATGTGAGTACGGCCCCCCCCCCTAAAACCACGTAATCAGATCAAACAATCCACAAATTGGGTTTCGCAGAACTTTTCCTAAACACGGCCGTGCATGGAAAGTTTTAGACCCGGTTCAGACGTCAGAATGACGTCTCGTTGTGGTAACTCTTCTTCTTCTTCTTCTTCCCTGCAGCTGCATGAAGGGCTACGACGGGGAACGCTGCGGGATCCAGACCCTGGGATCCAAGACGGATGAGGGCGACGGTCCCGATCATGTGCAGATGGTCTTGGTGGTCATCGCCGTGGTCCTGTCAATCATCAGCTGCGTCGCCGTCGTGTTCATGATCTGTGCTCAGTGAGTGTCTCACACACACACACACACACACACACACACACACACACTCTTTTTTTGATACATTTAGTCCAATATTTGACTAGATTTATCTTGTTGGTAGATATTTTAGCTTATTAGGTTTTTTTTACTTTAGTTTTTTTTTATGATTTTGGTCAACTTGGTTTTGTTTTAGGAAAAAAAGACTAATAAAAAAAGATTAATTTGACTAAATCAAATAAAAAAAACTTGAAATAAGCTAAATCATCTGCCAGTGGAATACAATAGTTCTAGTCAATATTGGACTAATTTGACCAAAACAAGATGTTTTCACCTGTTAAGATTTCTGTTTTTGCTGTACAGCATTGTTAATGGGTTTAAAAGTTATTTCTGTTCCAGTCAAATATTTATACAATTTGAATGACTGAATTATTTAAATACTCACTGGCTTAATACTTTATATTAACTACTTAGGTTGGTATTTTCTATTGTCTGTCATATTTCACACATAGGTAACATTTTATTAGGAAACTCAAAAACAGGCTCAGCCTGAACAACACATGTTGTGCTGTTCCTGAGTCTGTGGGTCCAGGGTAAGGCCTGTCTGGCCATGTTCTCAGCTGGTTTCTGGAGGTTACACCCAATCCAGCCCCACATCCTGTGTTCTATCTTCGTTTTAATGCCTTTCTCTCTGGTGATTAGCCAGAGGTCTTTGTTAGTTATTGAGTTTGGCCAGTAGATCCCCAGCATGTGTTGTAAGCATCTGTTCATTAAGTTTGGAGGTTTATCACTTGTTGCTTTTGTTTTTTTTTTTAGGTTTCTGCTGCGTAAAATTTAGAGTTGAAAATGCAGGGTTGTGCTTTGATTTGCAAATGATCCTTGTCTGTAGGACTCTATCACTAGTGGCCTAAGTGTTGTAGAAGAAATGAATGAGGCCCTCTGTTTTCATTTGATCAACTGATTACACGAGTCCACTTATCTACAAATAAACGCAGGTGGTGAATGAGGCACTTTTATTTTATTCAATTGAAGTTCAGAGTCAAACGCACATGATAACACTGGTAAACACCAGGTCACAACCTCTGCCCTGCATCTGTAACACCTTTCTCAATACTTAAATCTATAATAAGTCCAGGCCTGATGTCAGCGGTTTGGTGTAAAATCCCCAAATTCCCTCTTCATTCTTGACAATTATTTTTCAGTAATAGGGCGGATTATGGAAGCTTAACGTGAGCGTGTGTGTGTGTGTGTGAGGGCAGCCATCCACACCCCGGCGAGTCCCAGGATAACACACACACACAACACTCTGCATGTCCTACCCGGACAAGACTCCTTGGCATCCAGAAACAGTGACACATCAAAAAAAAAAAAAAAAAGCACATAACACGCCCAAAAACACCCACGCCTGACCACGATACCACCTACCGCTCTCACATTTCACGATCCTACTCATGATCCCTTGTAGACTCGTAGTGAAATCTTTTCGGTGTGTCAGTGAGGTCAGGTTTGACTCATCCGTGTGTGTGTGTGTGTGACAGCCCATCCGCTGTCTAATCACAGGCCCCTTATCAGTATGTGACCAAATTGCGGCCATTGTTGTAATGTGGAGCAAAGTCAATAGTCCAGGGGAAGTGTGTGTTAGTGAAGTGGGAGGTGGAACCAAAGTGTTGCTGCGGGAGTGAAGCCAGACGTAACAAAAAGCCCACGCCTTGAGTTTCATGTGTCGATCGGGATCACCTGATAATCACAAGCTTCACGCTCAGCTTTATACTCACGCCGTGTGTCTCCCTCAGTTACAGGTCACATAAAAACTTCCTGGCGTCCTACCTGGGAACGGCGCTGGAGAAGGAGAAGCTCCAGAAACCCATCGGGGAACTCGTGGTGTGAAGGCGTCAGTGCGACTCCTGGCGAGGTAAGAGAGGTCGGATATGGAGGAAAGCTCACACAATATTACAAATGTGATATTAGCTCCCGCTAAATCCAACACACCGGTCCATTAATCCAAACGCCTTGCTTAAGGCCTCAGAGGGCGGGGACAGGAAGGCACTGTCGGCGTAATTAAACACGACGCATTGCGTCACGCAGAGAGGAATCCCCGTTTGAGACATTAGTCGTAGCAGCGTAAAGTCAAACCGCACATGGCTTTGTGCCATTCACGCGCGACATACCATCACACACACGCGTGCACATGTGCCGACTTCACGTGTTTGGACACGGAACGGAAGTCACGACATAACCGCTGCAGTAAACGAGCGGAGATTCTCTGTTTTACTGCAGGAATCTTTTAACCTGTTGAATCAGTGCTGCAGGCCACCGGCTCCACATGAGTTGGTTTGTTTCCTTAATGTAGAGATTTAATGTTTCCATACTTTTACAGTATATAATTACAATTTCTACAATATAATAAACCAGCAAAGCAATTTCTGCAGGTTGTAAGTATAATCAGATGATGTAAGGAGTACAAAAATATAATGATATAATAAAATATAAATAAATATAATATAAATAATATATAGTGATTTTTTGAAAAATGTCTATTTGCTGACATTCTTTGCGCTGCTGTGACAATTCTAATGATATGATTTTTACGTCTAAAATACAAAAGTAGTTTTCCTGCCCAAAAAAGTTTTACTTTTACAGAAAATGCTTCTTGTTTCTATGTGTACACGTGTGTTGAGTTCTGATCTCTCTCCTTCTCTCCTCAGCCGGCCGCTCCGTCCAAAGACAAACGAGGATCCTTGGAGCCACAGAGGGAATAGACTGCTTCATTAGATGCCTTGTTATGAACGATGCCCCCGGAATTTGTTAGAATGTAATTTATTTAGTGTGATTATTTATTGCCAAAGAATGTACGAGTGTCTGTGTGTTGTAATGACGATGTGTGCGAATGCTATAAGTGTTTTTTGGTCTCACGATGTTCTGCAGGTTTGGTTTTTATTTATTACTGCTGTTGTTATAGGTCAGAGAAATGCTCTTGAAAAGGGATGGAATCCGTTCACCAATAAAACGTCTCAGTGTTACGTTGAAGTGTTGGAGTTTTGTGTTTACATTCCCATCGCTGGATATATCCCATAACCTCAGCGGCTGGCTCACAGAGACGACTCGGCCTTTTAGACACAGACACAGAAGCTGCAGACGAGAATAACCATGACAGAGGTTCCAGAAAAGCCTGTGACATCACTGAGGAATTCAGAGAAGTATGAGGGCAACACAAAAGACTGGAGGGACTGGAAAGTCTTTTTAGGAGTGTGTGTGTGTGTGTGTGTGTTTGTGTGAAACAATCTCGATGGATGAACGAAAGATATTTTGGTACACACACACACACACACACACACACACACACACATAAGCCACCCAATGGTGTGTTGCCATGTTACTGCATTGTACAACAGTAACAATGGAGGTTTTATGAATGAGTAGATGCAGTGTCCTGCAGGTGGACTGGGATAAGAAGCATGATCTAGCTGGTTGGTGCTTTTAGGTCCAGGTCCACCATACCCACAAATATAAAAACTACTATTAGACGTTATAAGTAACTATTAGTCCTACCAGCAGCTTCCTGAGCTGATCCTGACTCATCAGGAATCATTCTGATTCAGTTTGTACTCCCAATCCCTGATAAGATGAAGATGTATATGGTATTAAAGTAGTGCATTGACTAAAGGAAGCATGCTTTTCTTATGCAAATACAAACGTGAAGTGTGGTGGAACTTTAGAAATACTATTTACTGATGAGATTATTGTAACATGGAGAACATCCAGCAGAGGCAGGTAATGGGAGAGAGGAAGTGGGAGACATGCAGCAATGGTCCAATCCGGTCGGGACTCAAACTGGGGAGAAAAAACAGGCTGATGTGGCAAGCGCTCTACCCCTACACCACCACACATGTCAGGGAATATATTTGATCAATGATAAAAATGATCTTTTAAATACTCATCTGAATTAAATCCTCAAAACATGATGCACACTATTACAAACCGATGCTCCTTGCTTTTATAGATAGACTGGTGCAGTACCTGTAGAACGTATGTATTCCTAAAGAAAAGTAGATAGATCGCCTGAACATGATTTTTGCATTTCCCACATGCGACTCTGCTAACCACAGTATGTGTAGTACATCATGAATCTTTTTAATCTTTCACATATTTAAATGTTCACAACAGCTTATCTATCCATCCATTAAAACAATAAGGTTAGGATTTCCTTAGGGTCTGTGAATGCGTCTTGGACTTGAAAAACACACCATCATGGCATGGACAAGCTACATCAAGTTGAGGTTGATCTGACAAACAGTTAGGGGAGCCAAACAGTGGCTGTCATTCGCTCCTTGATTTATAGATCGATGATATAAAGCTCATCAGGTGATGATGATGATGTCTTCTCACAAGTTCTGGAAATATCAAAATTAACTTGGTATAGAACTACAATGTTGTGTGCTGTAATTTCAGTGTTTTATTCAACAGGATTTAGAGTTTCAGAGTCACATGTGCAACAGATGCACTCCTTCAAAAAACAAGAAAGGCCCTGGAAAGATCAAGTTCAGATTTCTCCCTTTAAAGACATTTGGTGGTTACCAAAATGTCTTCAAAAAGTTGTTATCTATCTTTATCTATGGAGGCAAATGTTGCAAAATAGAGTCACCTGGCAGGATACAGAATAACCTCCTCCAACCCTTGTAAAACTAGGTTTCACTCCATAAATATCTTTGTGTGAGTATGCGTGTGTGTGTGTGTATGTGTGTGTGTATGTGTGTGTGTGTGTGTCAGCAATTGTTGAGGGAAAAGGTGAGTGAAGGCAGGAAGCCCTTCACATCCCAACACACACACACGTGATTTAAGCACAGGTAAATATTTACTTATGCGTGTGTGTGTGTGTGTTAGTGTGTGTTAGTGTGCATGTGTGCGAGGTGGAGATTTCACACATCAGATGTAGCTTTTATACGCTTCAAATAACATGCACAAATACTTGTGTATTCATGCGTCTGACAAAATAATTGATACGGGTGTGGCGAGCTTTGATAGCTTTAGTGGCACTGAAGTGGGCTTCTCAGCTTTTGTGGGCGACCATGGAAACAGAGTAAACACGCGGGCAGATGGCTGGTCAGCACTGGTGATAATTCATTTACTACTCAAATAAAGGACATGTTGGAATTTTCTAGGTGTGGTTGTGTTTTTTTTTTTATTGGTTCACCTTTACAAGAGCGGCTAAGTTTCCAAGGAGGTTTTATTTCCCCTCTATTGTTTTACTCTTATTCCGATACAGAGACGACACTGGTTGTCAGGCAGCCACACGACCCACACAATTTTGTATTTACCGTGATAGGTGGCGCTTTTATTTATTAAACGATTTTAAACAATAATTCTCTTGATATGAAAATATTTTTAATTTTTTCTAAATCTAATCTAATCTATCCATTAGCCTCAAATGCAATTAGCAAACACTATCATTAGAACAGTGGAGTGATGCTTGCTGGAAATGGGCCTCTACACACTTATGTAGATATTGCATTAAAAACCAGACATTTGCAGCTGGAATACTCATTTACCACATTGACAATGTATAGAGTGTATTTCTGATTATTTTAATATTATCTTCATTGAAAAAAGAGTGCCTGTCTTTCAAACATAAAGACATTTCTAAGTGCCCCCATACTTTTGAGTGGTAGTGTAGTTTTTGGCCGTGTAGCAGCATCACTTTAGCTATGGCCTGAAACGTCTCAACAATTATTGGATGGATTCCCATGATGATGTTTTATTCAAACATCCCCTGACTGTATCCCCAGTGCCACCGTGAGGTTCACGTTTCTGGTTTTGAGTGAAATGTCTTGACAGTTGTTTGATGTATGGATGCATGGCCAGAAATCAGATACATATACATAAAATGTGTGTTTGAGCAAATCTCTACTGAATCCAAAATACGATTCCAAATGCAAGACTGTAATTGCTATGTTTTTTTTTTCATTGTCGTCTCCTGCAATAAATAATTCTGTATTTCTTCCACTGCTGTGTGTTATGATTTACCATCACTGTGTTCTGACAAAAAATATTGTTATGTAAATATGAAAAGCAACCATCAAAATGTGGTTTTGATGGGAAATGTATTGATCATCAAAATTATTATTTTACTCATTATCTATTCATTTTATGTAAAGCTATCTTTTGCAGAGCTACTCCAAGTATAGATGTTAGAAAAGGTGAAGTTAAGGAAACGTATACTTGCAAATATTGATAGATCAGTTAGTCAGACTGGAGTTGATCCCAGTGCATTAAAGGCAGAGATATAATAATGTCAAAACTGGTTTCTTAAAAATGTTGTTGACAAGAAGCCGTTTGATACAGCACAGTAAAAATCAAGCATAGCATAAAGCCCCAGCGTGGGTTATCTCATTCACGCTGGGGCTTTATGCTATTGCCTCATCTGTGGATGTTCTGCCTCTCTGCAGGTCTTCAGGGTACTGATTTGCCCTCAAGTGTTTTTTTTTCCAGCTGTGCCTGCAAGTGCCTCCGGTGCGTGATTTCCTTTTCAGGGAACCGCGGGGTTCTATACAGTCACGCTTGAAGTGCAGCCAAGCTTCCTGATGTACGTCTTCATGATTGGTCAACCTGGTCGACTCAGTGTGTTTGCCGAGAAGAGGCACAGAAGAAATTGTCTGCTGTGATGAACATCCAACTGTGGCTTAATATTCCAAAGTTTGAAGAAGCTCTGTTGTGTATTATACTTACAAAAAAACATGAATAAATAATGCGGGTCAAACACTTGGAAAATTGTTGTAATGCATCCAAAAGAGAGACAAGGTCAGTGGAGTGTTGCTTGTACTTTGAATGTGATCTGTACTGCAGTATTAGCAGTAGTTGACCAGCAGAGCTGAGCATAATACCCACTCTGACTTTTAATGTTCCACTAACAAAGAGCTCCACCTTCTGATGTGATACGGAGCCACAGGGCATGCAGGTGATGATGAAAGCCTGTGTATGTTCAACTAGACCCAGTCACCTTTTCTGTGTGATGCATCGAAGCCACAAGAATTCAGGATGTGAAGCAATTTCTGCAGAGAAACAAACGATTTGCTTATTGTCCACTTAAAAAAATGTATTTACAGGAGATATAGAAACTGATCTGTCTAAACGTGTTATAAGCCACTAGGGCCAAATTCAGATGACAATTCCTTTTCATGGAAATGAACATCTTTGACATGTGCGCACAATGAATGCGTCATTTAGAATTAGAATCAGGGCATATATGCAGCTGTCTTTTTGCACATTTCCTGTGTGGGGTCTTAAGACGAGACCTGTGACTTTTTTTTTCTTCTTTTGTGGTCTGGTCTGACTAAGTTCTTGATCATGGTGCAGACCTTTTCATCACAGCTCACCATGCTTTATTCTGGCATTTCATTTATTTGTCTATTAAGTGGTTTGTATCCTTGTTTGCGCATCTGTTTTAATTAGAGATTTCTAACAATAGCAGTGGATTGGTAGGTCCTGGTGGACGCCTGTCAAAAGCATGTGTCCTGTTTAATATGTTGGTAGGTTGAAGGGTAAGAGGAAGAAGAAAGAAAACACAACTACATTTTTTTGCTATTGAGCCATGAGAGGATTGAACAATGATCTCACGTGAGCTGAAACAAGAGAACTGAAACAACCTGTGATGCCGTAAAGATGTCAATGCATTTCGAAAGAATCAACAGTCATAGAAAGAAAGAATCTTTTATATAAGAGCAGAGAAGCTATTTTGAGCAAATAGAAATTATTATCCAAATAAGAAAAGTAAAACATCCACAACTAGGGGAAAATAAAACAAAAGTGTGAAATGCTGATGTAGTTTAGTCACAGTATTAGTATTAATAACCTTTCAGCTGGCTTCCAATAACCTGGTTAAGATGACGTATAACATCCAACCACACGTGTATTAATTCTAAAACATTGAAAAAATATAATAAACATTTGATGGTTAGAAACAATGTTGTACTAAAGTTCCAAGTCAAAGTAGTTCATCCTATAAAGCAACAGTCTTGTCTAGTATTGCAGGATAGAGGTTTTTAGTTTGCATGTATTTATTGCATGTTTTATGTTTCCACTTTTAATATTGGAAGAGAAAAGGCTTTGTGGGATGAGGTTTGGCAAACTTAACAGGGTACAGTCAGGGTTTCTGGCATGTATCCTCCAAAAATCCAATAAAGAGCATGACGGAACTAGGCGTTGCTAAATGCTGCTAGATCTTAAACACTTGTACCTTTATAATAAAATGAAAGCTGTGAAAAAAAGAAACCACAAAAACAGAAGGGAATAGCTCGGTCAAGAATACAGAATCCTTTACACAGAAGAGCTCATTATATTTCAGACTTCTTCATTGTCTTTTTGATCCAGATGAGTTGCTTTTCTGACAAAAAAGAGTAAACTCCCGGCTTGTAAGGAAGGCCACACTTGATTCCAAAAGAAGTGATTCCAGTCAGCACGCCGTTGCACAACAGAGGTCCACCTGAATCCCCCTGAAGGGAGAGCAAATACGAGACGTGTTGAGGCAGGTGGGCAGCGGTCAGGGCGATAGGGACGTTACAGGTTGATCTTACCTGACACGAATCGGCCTTGTTTTTACCATCTGAACCGGCACATATCATCCCTTCGGTGATAACAGGATGGAAGTTGTAATAATTTTTCGAGTTGCACGTCTTCCTGCCGACCACCGTCACATTGACAGACATCAGCACATCAGACATGCCTTTGCCGGAGTTCTGCGTGGCCCCCCATCCAGCCACCATGCAGCTGCTGCCGGCTGCTGGGTCTTTGACGGATTTAGCCAAATCAAGGGTTTTGACTGTTTTGGTCAGCTTTGCCGATTTTTTTAGCTGGAATTACAAAAAGCAACAAGAAACAGTTTAAACAAGAAACATGAATAAAGAAGACTTAATAAGACTTGTGTGGGAAAAAAAGAAATGAAGGATAAAAGTTTCTCCAGATCATGGGTTGAGACGAAAGACTGTACTGTACTTTGACACTTACATTTCAAGATTTCCTATGTTTTTCATTTCACTATATCTCATGTAACAATAGAAAAAAACAACAATAACCTGACTCCACTTACTACATAAGTGCAGTGCAATGCGATCTGATTAACTATTATTAACCACAATAAGCATGGGTTGCTTATTGTTGTTGCTGTGGGTTGAAACAATCGGAGTAAGTGTGACATCCCCTCACCTTGAGCAACATGAGGTCATTGATTTTTTTAACGTTATCATAGCCGGGATGAGGAAACAGGTCCTTCGGCTGCACCTTTATCGTCTGTATGGACTTCTTCTCCTTTCCCATGGATTTGATGGAGTGCACCCCCAGGAACACCTGGCTGATCCTGTAAAAGACACACAGCACACTACAATTACACATGTTTAAGTATGACTGACATAACTAATCAGATTCATTGATTAAGGAGTTAAATTGATAGATTTCTGATAATATCAGTTGTAGTTTGAGTGCATATACTTTAAGGCTTACTTAGGGCAGTGGGCAGCTGTCAGGACCCACTTTGGATTGATCAGTATCCCTCCACACTTTTTTCCCTTGCTGTCCCCCAGCAGGGCCATGAAAGGCAGAGAGTGGGGCATCACTTCCCGCCCATCAATAATCTCAGCGCCATGACCTCCAAGAGAAAATATTCAGACAGTTGACATAGCGAGGAGGTGACAGATGAGCCACGGCACGTTGCACCTTGTAATGTTTTGAATGATCACTGAGTAGAATTCCTGCAGATGACTAAAATGTTACTTACCGGATTTTAGAGCGATCAGGAACATACAAGAGAGAAAAACAAGATCCCTCAGGGACAACATTTCTCCTCTCTGTGACGCGATGGTAAGTGAAACTAAAGCCCACCTCGACGTGCACTCTTTTATGTGTCAGGTCTAAGAGGATGTGGTCTGACCGTGGAAATTAGTCAGCATCAATGTGGCCGTCGCGAAGGGACGTAAAACATATCATGAGAACCATCCTCATTTAGATGTCTGCGGTCTTCCTGTCATCGGTGAGCATCTTCTTCAGCGGGCCGGGTGTGGGATTTACAGAAAGTAGCGCACACATCTCGGCATGGGTGGGACCACCTGCAGCTACGATAGGCCGGGGTCTTAACGGCATCAGCTATGTCTCATTCGACCACATGATTCAGAGGAAAGTGGAACATATCATGTTGCTGGTTTTATGTCACGTTCTAGTTTCACACCGTGACATGAAACCAGCAACATATCATGTGTCTTATACATTTATTCATATTTTTCAATAAATGTGCAAGAAACAGCCATCACTATTGTCAAACATTTGATATGATGTTTATTGTATGAGCAGACAGCAATTAGTCGCTTTAGTACATTTCTATTGCAGAACACAAAAATAGAATGCAGAATTTTGTGGAAATTCATGTTTTAGCTCCTTATTACATGAAAAACGACAAAAATCACTTCAAATTGTGCAAATAGACAAGAAATAACCACAGCAGGTAAAACTATTATAGCTTGTGACAGTGTTAAACCTTCAAAGAAAACGCTTTGGTTTCTCCGGCTCACCCTCAGGGCTCTAATTCAAACATTTTAATAATTGTATTTAGTTTTTTAGAAAATGAAACCTAAAGGTCCGAGGTATGTGAGAATGCTACCTATAGGCTGTAATCATTTTCAGTGCCTAAATAAAGACTGATGTGTTAGACTTCAAAACTGAGAACCACTTCCAATTCAAATCAGAATACTGTAAATGTGTGTGTTCTCTAAAATGCAACTGAGTCTAAAACGTACGCATGGTTATAATTACAGAGGCCTGACCACATTATTAACACTGGCTAGTAAAATCCACATTTCTATGCAACTAATTCACAACAGCAAATGTGTTTTGGCAGAATAACCGCATGGAATAATAAGTACAATTGTGAAAATAGCATATGGAATAAAATAATAAAAATACAGGTTGATAAAAAAACAGACAAAGAATCAAAAATAAATAAATAAAAAAATAATATAAAAGTGCAAAACAGGGAATATGTTGAAAACATATCTTATGATATGACTAATACTTTTAGAATTTGCTGGTCGTTCCCTATAAACCTTGATGTGAAGTACTTTTAGTAATCATCAAATCAGAAAATCATATTTCTGTAGTGTTTAGGAATATTTAGCACCTTTTCAGCAGCCATTTAGAAAACAATACAACTTTTTATAACGTACCCGCACATTCATGCGTCATTTTTATGCTTAACCGCCCCACTAGAACCCTCCTCTTCTAGCGTTATGACTAAGACTTTCACAATGCGTCGCCACTTCACAATCATTTTTCCCTTTGAGCCTTCACATGCAACGCATTGTCCTCCGTGGTTCACGGCTTTGATCCTCTTCATCTGGCCACGGGACGCCGTGATGAAACTGACTTTTAGGGACCTTTTCACTCATCTAATTGAACCACAACCACAATCTATGGTCTAACTGCAGTAGTAAGTAAGTGAATATCTAAGTATCAGAAAGGCTGCTTCACACTTTGTCACCTACGGTACAACAAGAGAAAAACTAGCTTCAGAGAACTTATTTCACCATATATATATATAAAAAAACAACTAATCAGGTCACAGTGTGCCGTCATTTTCAGGTAACTCCTCTATCATCCATCCTGCTCTAACACATTAGTTTAATCTATAAAAGAGACATATGGCACATTATTTTTTTTTTAGAAATGACTGAATGAGGATCGGTTTTAGTAAAAGAAACAGGTGAATGGATAATAAATATGACACATCTGAACGTCTTGCTTAAAAAATATTTACAGGAAATAAAATGCAGCTTCATATGAGTTAATATTTCATACTCATCAGCTGTCTCTATCAGTACGACGCTGCGGTCTGACGTGGTGCGTCTGAAACAGGATTAAAAGCAGCGTGTTGCTGTAGAACAGGAACACGAACGTGACATTAATACAAACATCATGTCAGAAGTCCATCAGCGGAACATCTGGTCAGCTTCACAATCAGCTCGTTTACCTTAAACGGATTAAATCGAACAAGCAAACTGTGAATCTGTATTTTTCATTTCCAGATCCATTTTCCCCTTCACTTTCCCTTTTGTTATATACACAACCTTTTGGGTGTAATTTATGTTCATTAAACACTTTATGACAATATGAATAAGGTTTGTACGGTGACGGGTAAATTGCCTGCACATGTCATCTAGACCTCAGTCTTTTTCAATGTTCAGGAGGGAATATCTTTCAATGGGTGATTTGGAAATCCAGAATAAGTTTGTGTGTTCCTTGTTAACCGGCTGCTCTGGTTCTCTCGGGGATCAGGTCGACAGTCGTGTCTTCGGTCAAGAGCTCCATGGGGATGTCACCACCGTCATCTGGAGGAGAGGAAAAACAAAAAAAGGATGAAACACAAAGCTCACGCGAAGGATACATGTTTGTGGGTCTTGTGTTTTAAAACGTGGATGGAGACTCGCCTTTTTTGCAGATATAGAGACCCCACAGAACAAAAGCCAGGAGTGTGACTTTTAGGAGCTTCAACATTTTAAATGGGACATTCACAACATCTGCTGTGGAGGAGAAAAGACAAACAGCACACAGATATGGTCATTTATGGATTAGTGTGTACACCCCCATCATTCTGGTGTAGATCTGAAGTCCCTCCTACCTGTTCTGACCTTTAGAAGTGTGGGGTCACTTTGAAGGACGGCGTTCCCACCGGCGACACCAGGACGGACGACGGACGCCGAGATCTCGACGGAGTACTCGGTGGCCGGGGTTAGGTCGGAGATGACGGTGCTCAGGGCCGCGGCGCCGGCGGCGTGTGGGTACACGCGCGAGTGGCACGCGCCGCCGCCACTGCTGCACGCGGTCACATTGTAACTGTGCGGCGTGGTGCGCATGAAGGCCGAGACGTTCCAGCTGAGGGTCAGGTGATCGGAGGCCGAGTCCACCGTCACTTCCTGCGGTGCAGTTGGACCTGTTTAGTGGTGGCGAGGAACAGACAAGTCAGAGGGGAGGCTTCGGTGGGTGGGAGAACCTGGGAGGCACAATATTATAGTTTAAAATATGCAGAGCCAAACCAATGAAGAAGAAATAAGTAAAAAAAAAAAAGAAGGAAAAGTTAAAAAATGTCAAATTAAGCTTTCAATGTCAATTGTACTTTTTATATGCAATCTCAATAAACATATATGTCAGGAATCAATCCTATATGTGTATCTAAAAACATGGATATATATTATACTCCTGCCTTATTCAGGGCCAACAAACTTGATCACAACAATTTATTTTTTACATTTTAATTAAAAAAAGGGCGCTTCACTCACCCTGACATAGGAATGCATGCGGCTCCTTGCAGAAGCGAGCCAGCAGCTTCTCGTCCGTCTTCAGCATGGCCTCCAGACCGGCACAGACGCACCCGTAGTTGTTCCGGTACCAGTGCCCGTAGCTCAGGTCCTCCCCGTCCACCCACCTCCAGCCGGTAGAGGGGCCCTGGCGCCGCAGCCCGAGCCACAGGCTGACCCGCTCGGAGGCGGTGGCGTCGAGGAGCGTGAAGTACTGCTCCTCCGTGCCCAGGACGGCCAGGTCTACATAATGAGTCTGACAGAACTGTCTGGCTCCGTGCCAGGGCAGAGGGCTCCGGAACAGGAAGTACTGAGACAGGGTCTGAGCCTGAGTCAAACCACGGCACTCCACTAGAACAGGAAAGATGACTTATGAACAGCTGTACTACACTGTAGCCAGTTAGAGTGTCTAACCTGCCCTTTTATCAAGGCAGCTTTTTTTTTAATTAAGAAGATTAATAGAATACTGTTTTTCAGAGGCTGTAGCATTCTCATGATGCAAAAATTAGGCACAATTTTTAGCTGATTCAATATTGTATTAACTGCACCAAAGAGAGAGATTTCAATTTCTCTTAGCAGAGAATAGCTCTATATTTGAGAGAAAATAGACCAACAATTTTCCAAATTCTGAGGAGCAGCAACGTCACATCACTTTCACTAAAGCTGGCATTTAGATTCAAAGCTACTTCAGCTAAATTAATGTGTCCTTTAATAATTTTTAAGTGCTTATCTTACTTTGCTTTTGCATGTTCCCATAGGCCTGTAAATTAATAATTTGGCATCTGAAAGGAAGTGGACTTTGACCGGAATAATCAACAATGCGTTACATTGTGCTGGAACTCTCTATATGAATAATTCAACGAGACGTCACGGCAGACTTTGAAAAGTCGACGCTTGACCGCAGATAAATAATAATTTGACAGTAGTTACCTAGAACAGCCAGCCACCACACAATCTGCATCTCACAGGTTAACATATGTAGCATGTAGGACTAGGAGCCCTGTCTTGGTTCTCCTCTTCTATTTTTATTTTTCTATTTTTTCCGCCTCCCCGGCGTGTGCCGTTTTGAGCATGGACGTGATTGGTCCATAAATAGGCCCGGCACCTGTATAGACACCTCAGGGTCCTTAGCAGGCAGCTTCCACCTGGCGATAGCTCCGAGCTGTAGTAGTTTTGTGAAACTGCCCGCACCTGCTGTGTTGTAGCCAGAGGCTCACTGTTGTGTCCGGGGGCTCATGTGGAAAGATGGACCGTGGCCATCAGTGACCGTGTGCAACAAGGTATGCTGCTGTTTTTGTCCGTTGCAATACCTGTGTGTTTGTACGGTATGTGTGTACCTTCGGTGGAATAATGTGCGCGTGTTTCTTTTTCTCTCTCGCTCTCTCGCTCTCTCTCTATCTCTCTCCATCTCTGCTTGTGCAGTGGCGACCTGAGTAGTGGGGTCTGGGTTCGGAGCCCTTTCAGCCTGTGTGTGTCTGTGATTTGTAGCGGCAGGTATGTTGCACATTACGTGAGGGTTAGTACCATGTTTTAGGCCCCTTTCTCGCACTGTTTATTGAGCAATTATATTTAAACTATTTAATGGGTGTATTTATTTAATGATTATAGTAACTCTGTGATTCGCATTGGTATTTAAACGGGTGTCTAAGGGAACATACTGCTGCAAACATTTGATGATATGTGATGACTGTACAGCTACTAATGCTTGTCTTGTATGTGTTTCTTTTGTAATATTTTATGTGTAGATCTGTATGTTGGCGTCGCTCAGCTGCTGTTCTCTATGTAGTCAATTTCCGGACAAATGTATGAAGTGTGTGCAAGTGTGGTGAACTGCTGGTGCCCTTTTTTTGTATTAGTTGAGTTGACTTTGCCCTTCCCTCCTCTGTCCTGGTGGCCAGAGGGTTGCATTACCGATTGTGTGGTGGCCTCAGGTTGAGGGGGGATTTACTATTCTTTTTTGTTGTTTGTTTCTTTGATTTGTTAGTCTCCCCCTCCCAATTAGCCGTGCTCCCTCAACACCTCTCTGGCTCCCTGCCATATTTACTGTTGGTACCTGCCTAAGCAGGGCATACAGCCTCCCGTGTGTCATTTTAGTGTAGCTGTGTGAACGTGTGCAATCTGCCTAAGTGACTATTTTACCTTGTGACTGTGTGAGACCAGGGGTGGGTTTTCTCTTCCCCCTTTTTTTGATGACAAGGGTTGCAGTGCTAAATATTTTGAACTATTTGTGTTCTGCCCTAGGGGTGTGACTTCCCTCCACGTGTGTTTACGGAGGCTGGGCCTTGGTGCAGCCACCTCTCAGTTAAGTAGTCGGCAGCCGAGCCAGAGATTGGGGTGGGGGTTTAATGGTCCCTTATGTCCTGTTTATGAATTTGTTTATTTGTTTTCTTCTTTGTTCTTACTTTTGACCTGTGCAACACTTCTGGGAATTTTAATGTATATTTAATAAATTTGTACTTTTATACTTTTCCAAAACCTGTTGTCTGAAGTTACTGAGTTCCTTTTGCTCTGTGTGTAGAGTCAAGGGGTGGCGTAGTCAGCAGTAGGGGGCGCTACACATAGAATCCAAGAATCTCCTGGGAAGGGAGACTCGCGTCCCTTTTCTGTCCAGCCCCATTTCCCAGGTCTTGTTCACCATGAAAACTTTTGTCACCTAACCAGTCCTGCTTCTGCCTGCTCACCTGTGCAGGAGGTTTATAAATCATTTCACACTGCGAGGGGATGCAAGAGGCGGGGAGTGGGAGTGGCCACGCAGGTGTCCTGATACAGGTTAGTTTCATGACTGGGCCTTTTTTACGCCAACTCACCCCAGAATCTTCTATGTCTCTGTTCCTCAGTGCTTTTACAACAGTTTTCCAAAATATTTCTCTTACGTAACATCTGTAACATATAACATGGGTGTATAACACAGAAAGAAACCCAAGTGAAAAATAGACGACTAAAAGCACACTATTTTGTACCAAGTATACTTTTATTACATGTAATAAATTTGTGTTAAAATGCCACAATTATTTTTGTGCTTAATACACTTACTACATTAAGCCTATTTAAGCACTACCATCTTTTTTTTTTAAACTTTAAATGTACTTTTGTAGACTAATATAATATTTGATTTGTAGAGACTTTAAAACCCCTTTATAATATAAATTTAATGCATCATATGAAATAACATTTATTTACAGTATAAATGTAGTTAATGTACAATACATATAAATTGATTGTGTAGAAAAAAAATCCTGGAATTATGAGCATACTAGAATTATAACATTTTCAATATGTAAAGAAAGATCATTTTGTAATTGTGTAATTTGGCACCGTGAAACATCTGAAGCCTTGAACAGCCCGTCTGTAAATGAACACATGAGAAAGGTGTTCAGTTTTATAGGTGGTGCTTAAAATACCCACATGTAGCTCCACCCTGCAGTCTATTTCAGAGGATAATAAGTACAAGTGTTGATTTATGCGCCGCTTATATCAGCGAGCCGAGGCTAACACACTGAACTCTGCACACCACTAGTAGCCCATGTACACTGGTTTCCCTGGAAATTTGCATTGTGGATTTTTTTTTTGCACTTACAAAGCTATAATATAGCTTGCTTACTAGCTTACATTTCAACATGTTACCCACAATCCGTGTTGGGAGTAACTCATCACGAAAGTAGGGAATTACTGTAATGCATTGCTTTTTGCTGTAACAAAGTAATTAAAGTTGTTTCAGGAAAAAAAAGGTGAATATTTGTCAGTGCGACCTTGCATTTAACCTGGATGCAATGGTCGGTCTTTTGTTTTTCTTCTTAAGAATTTGCTAAAATCACAGCGAGATCAGCAACAGCAAAACATTCCAAAATGTTTCACTTATTTTCGGCTCATCAGAGAGAAGCTGGAGATGAAGAACCTGCAAAAACTTCAGATAACACATTTTACCAATTTTCAGTGCAGATGTCCTGTGTTCAGTGTTTGTTCACGTGTGGTTTTGTCACATACAACACCCAACAACCACATTTTCTCTGCTCACTTTGCTTTTGTGCCAATAAATAGTGCAGAGAATTTCCATATAGAAATGTTTTTTAGGTTACATGTCTCCTCTTTAATGTGCAGATGATGAAAAAACATGATCAGGATAGTTAAATATTTACAATTACATAGTCAGTTCTGAAAAATTAGAGCTTTACAAAAAAAACATGCATTAAAATATTACCGCTAGTATTGTCCAGTGCCTACAAACAACTTCCCTGATGGTCATCTTGGTTAAGGAAGGAAATATGTTTTTTTTTTTTGCAATATGTAGAATTCCCAACAATCCAAACTTGACCAGGCGTCAACAGCACTACGCTCAGTGTTGTATTCAAATAAAAGTTACATGTGCCAAATGTGAACGCTCTCATCCGCTCCAGCAGAGAAAATCTGAGAACCATCAGGGTTTAAGGCCAGGTGCAGGACTCGATGAGAATGACCTGTAAAACATATGGACATTTCATTGAACTTGCACGTAAAAAAAGATGTTTTCAAAAAGCAAATGCAAATTTCACATTCAAATCATTTACATAGAAGAATTATAGACCAACATTGTATATAGAGAGAGGTTTAAGCTCAACCATTTATAGGCAACTAAAGACTGTGGCCATTGAACTCTTTTTCAGATAAAAAATTAAGGTAAAGTTGAATATGGAACATGACTGTCAACCATTTGGGAAATCACAAATAGCTTTAAAAACATTCAAACAGTCTTTGCCTTTTTTTGCTCACACAAAATTACATCCAGTGTAATGACACAATAGTTCCACATTCACTGGAAGCCTGAAATTCAAGTGAGTTTGTCAATGAAAGATAAGTGAACTGAACGGTCACACTGAAGCTCCTATGTTACTGAACCATGAGGCGACACTATTGATTCCTATGAGGTTGCTCTGTATGTGGTAAACAGAAACTGTATTTCAGGTTCTCTCACCAGAGAGCCGGGAGGTTGGGCTGAGAGCAGGAAACTCCCAATCCCAGCAGATGATGTGGTGATGAGGGAGGCCGTGACCCGTGATCAGACGCCTCTTCTTCTCCGCCCACCGCAGAGAACAGATCTGAAATTAGAGCCGTGGCGCCATTAGTCAGCAACAACGCTTTTGACGTAAGAGCGGCTCGTTGGGTTAAAACGCTTTGCGTTGCAAGCACCTGAGAGTTTGTGTCGGCAGAAGTGACACAAGTCCCTGTCTGGGTGTCCCAGATTCTCAGCTTTCTGTCGTTCCATCCGCCTCCTGTGGCGATCACCCTTCCCTGCCATGGACACCATCCCATCGCCTGGTCATATACAAGATTAACAAGAATGAAAATTTTAAAAAAAAAAGCACACAGACACCCATCAGAAGATTGTCTCCACTGTCCCAACCCCCCTCATAGAAAGAAATTGGTGACCTTAACAGCGCTGGGCTGCTTCATTGTGGTGATTGGTTGACGTGACCCGGCGATGTCGCCGTCCCATACATGGAGGAAACCGTCGGTGGAGCCGCTGGCCAGCCGGTCCTCACCTGGCGACCACTGCAGGCTGCAGAGACCCCCCTGCTGCACGGCCACGCCCACCGGACGCGCTGGAGCCCGAGGGTCGTGGTGATGTATACGTCCGAGGACAGAGCCGCTGTCAAATAGAGAAAATAAGAAGTAAATCTCTGTCCTTCCTTTTTTTAATACGGGTATGCTTACTTTTGGTCAGGAGGCAACCTGATATTGATGAGTCATAGAAGAATGATGATGAGAATTCTTTTGTTCACACACAGACACACACACACACACACACACACACACACACCATCACCTGCTGAGTAACTGCTGTTTCCAAGAAAGAGCTCTAACTACAGACGAATGTGACGGCAGACGCTGCAGATTCTTCTTGTGTTCGACATCCCACAACTAAAGAGTCAAAGATAAACAGATACCACAAACCGTCATCGCCTTGATTCGACAACACTGCCCCGCCTCCGCCTCCTGCACAGAAACCCACAACAACACTGTTTCATGTGCTTTAATCTCCATCTACCTGCACCTCCCCTCGCCTGGTGCCGACACACAGGGCCCGGCCGTCTTGGCTCCAGCACAGAGACGAGATGGACGACAGGGTCTGACAGCCGGGCCGTGGCGGACGTGGCCTCGGGTCGAGATGTCCCGCCAGAGCACAGGTTTCTGAATTCCAAAGGTAAACAGAAGAGCCCAGGGCTAATGCAATCATACCATTACAACTGCAATCAAGAAGACTGGAGTCTGAAATGGAAGAGATGAATAAGGGCTAGAGGATGCTTCAGCAGATCGACCAACTGATACCTTGACAAAAAAGTGCTGAATATTTACTGGCTTGTTTTACTGTATGATTAATATGCACTGTTCTTTGAAGGCCATGGGCAGGAATTGTGATCATTTGGGATATATATAGGTTCTTCTTGTTCTAGGGTGGTTCTAAAAGATCACGAGTCAATGCAAAATTTCTAGACCTTTTGATGCTTGGAATTAAACATGCATAGTCCTAGAGTGGATGTCTGTTTGTCTGTTTGTAAGTTCTTGACCATAGAATTACAGAATCACACTAGGTTTCCCCTGCAAGTACATTTTTGAGCATAATGCAGGCCTTGTATCTTCTCTTACAGTAGTCATTCAGCAGTGATGGTGCCGTCAGCTTCATCACAGACTTCCCCTGCAGACTCGCTGAGGATTTGTTCAGAACGGCAAAGGGTCGTAGATCTCTTCTTATGTCACTATCAGGGCCTTCAAATGGAAAAACATGATAAAGGTTCACTTACTGATCAAAAATTTATTGTAAAAAAACCCACACACATACATACACCCAGAATGCAGTGAAATAAGAGTCAAGCTGTACCAGTCTGTTGTGCATTTCCGTGTTCTTGTACTGCAGCTGTCCACACCCATCCCTGCAATCAAATAAATGATTTCATTCCATTATGTTGATATAATGGAATGGAATTATATTATGTTGATATATAATTCTCTGCCCATAGGGGTTTCTTAATCAAAACAATAAAAAGATTATGTTGATTTTATTAGGTAGTGCTCGATCCTAATCATTAGCTCAGCTTGTCTCCTTGGTAGTTTAACATCCAGACATTCAGAAGGTTTTCATTGGGAGCCAGATTGTGAAAGTGCACAACTCAAAGTCTAGTCATTTTAATCCAGAAAAAGTACTTAATGGGCCTTAAGGTATTTTATATGGCATGTTCATTAATTCTTCAAACTCAGACTTTGTTACGTAATGAAACTTATTGGATAATGTCTGGATTTATCCTCATTGTGCAAATATTTGATTTACTTTGTGTGATAACATTTCATTATTCACCCCAACTGGTATTACATTATCAAAAGCCGAAGAAACAATGTACAATGCTTTTCTCTTTCATTTTCTCTAACAGAAGCTTCTAGAAAACAAAAGCCTTAACAAACCAAATTCTCTGCATTGTCTCTCATGTGTTCTCTTTTCTTGCAAGTCGTCAAGCAACAATCAAACTACAAGTTTCTTCAACAAACCTGTTCTGGAGCATTTCTTACGGTGGGCCGTCCCGCGGCAGGGATGGTGAGTGGTGTGTGGGGTGGTGTCTCAGCGCCGCACGGGTACACACCTCCCTCCAGCTCTCTCCAAGGCTCTGAATTGATTGACATAATCAAAAATGACAATGGAAAATAATGGTTGTAAAAGGGTTCATGACCCTCAAGGGAATATGTGATATTTAGTAATTCATATCTTAAAAATATGTATTGTGATCATAATACACCTCCTGCCATTTACCTATGTTCATATACTAATTCTACAGCCTTTAAGTATTAGACCCTGCACAGTGAAGCTACAGCATGTAAGAACAATTTACAAAAAACATTTTGGAGTGGAAGGGTTCAAAATTAATATTGGTTTATGCCACCTGAATTATTAATGTATTCGAATGAAAGATGCCTAAAAACTAGGGCCTTTATTTAAAATGAAATGCTAAAAAAATTAGATTTCCACATTAGCGATAGTAACTGTTTCAAAAAATAAAATGTATATTTGTGTGCAGCACTGATTGCTGAAGTTATAATTTTCCATTTTCCATTTTTCCTCCCTCTCTATTCCTCAAAATCATAGAGGATACAAATGTTTATTCACTGATCAAATGTTGGCAGAGGTTACTGGCAGGACTGCATTCATCTATGGAGTGGTGTGTTGAAACACGAGGATACCTTGGTTTTGCTCTAGTCCTCCTCGGACCGGAGAATCCAATTCCAGCCTCTGGCAGACAGCATCCAACCCAAATCCTGGTTCATACTGCCGCCCAGTGGACAGGGGGGTGCTGGCTGCAGGCCCCGCACCGCTGCTCCTCTGGAGGATCCGCCTTTTGAAGCGCTTGTATGATGCCTGACATGCATCGTTTTGTGCCTGAGAACACACACACATACACATACACACACACACACACACACACACACACATATACACACATGAAGACATGGTGATGGATTGGAAGGTGATAGGAGGCAGAAACAGACTCTCACTGAATGAGTACAATGTATTGAGTCTGAATATTTAAAACACATATCTAAACAATTAAAAAAAAATTCTAACAATACTTTGGTGTTGATTAAACCATAAATACAGTTGGTAGTATAACTACATACATACTACACACATAACTACAAATAAAATCATGTCTTCAAGTAGATAGAACAATGGTCAATATTGTGGTTTCACCCACTTTGTTACACAGTACAGTAACTCTTTGCCATAATCCGAGGTGGCACATATAATTAATTACAGGAATAAAGTTATATCAATCTGAATAGAAATTGTAATGTTTTGTATGGCTTTACATGAACAAAATCCTTTTTTGTCACAAATATATAAACATGTGATCCTACACTCACTAAAGTAGGCTAGTAGAGGACAAATCCAGACAGACTAATGTTTGTTCTGGATTTTAGTGGTTACTTTGCTTTTGACCTGCAAATTTCCAAATACATTTGACTGTATAATGTAGTGTATGACCACACTTTGTTTCGAAGGTATATACTAATGTGTTGATGTATATTAGATATAATATATGGAAAAATACTGCATTGACAATTGCAACTAGACTATAACAATATTTTTTTTATTACAAAAATCATGATTATGTTACTTTTGACACAAAATGTCAAATGCTATTAATCTGAGTAACTGCTTTTAAGTGACCAAAAAAGAAGGATAAATTTAAAAAAATATTTAATATAAAACTATCTGCGAATTTTCTGGTACCAAGGCTTTAGGGTTCCACCAGAACTTTTGGCAATGCCCGGTATTGTGCCTTTAATTCTTGTTATGATGCCGTAAATATGTTTAAATCCACCATTTTTTTCATATAATTTTATGACTGTCCTAATTGAATGTGCTTTTCGTATAATGTATAAATTATATTTGAGATGAAGGAACGATTTAAAAATAGCATTTTATATAACTTTATACAGGTTCTCTTGTTGTACTTTATTTGACATGCTATTTAATTACACACATGTATACTAACTTTTTCAATAGTTTTGATTGAACTTGATTATAAATCAAAATCATTTTAAAAAATGAAAACCAATGCACTTTTGCTTGTCTGAACATCTGCTTTTATTTTGAAACTTCCGGTATGGTCTTTTTTTCCTCCGCTTCTTCCTGTGGGAGTTTTGGCAGCAGCCCCCGCTCGCAGCCTCCCAGCACGGCTCGTTCTTGCCCCTCCAAGATGGAGGCCTTAGGGGGCTACCCTGCCAAGTCCTCCAGCCCCAAAGCGAGGCGGCTGACGGTGCTGCTGAGCATGACGGTCGGTGTGGGCTGTTTGCTCCTGCTGCAGACGCAGCTGCTGAAGCCCGGAAAACCCCGCGACTTCTACTCGTTCGACGTGAAAGACGCGAAGGGGAGGACCGTCTCTCTGGAGAAGTTCCGAGGAAAAGTAGGTCCACATCATCAGGAATGCTTCCAGAGTTTTTAAGACGAAATAGAGAGAAAGAAAAAAAAAACTGTCGGAGAAGTGACACTAAGTGGGTCCGGGGGCGCGTTTCGGTGCAGAATGCGCGCGTGGCGGGTTTTAAAGTGATGTGTTTGTGTCCTCTTAGGCTTCTCTGGTTGTAAACGTGGCGAGTCACAGCGATAAGACGGAGGAGAGCTACAGGAGCCTACAGGAGCTCCACCGGGAGCTGGGCACGTCGCACTTCAACGTGCTCGCCTTCCCCTGCGGACAGTTCGGGGACACCGAGACCGGGACCAGCCGGGACATAGAGGCGTTCGCCAAGTCCACGTACGGGGTCACGTTCCCCTTCTTCGGCAAGATCAAAATAATGGGCTCAGAGGCGGACCCTGCATTCAGGTTCCTCACAGGTACGCACATCTGCCTTCAATCCATTCCATAGTAAAGGAACTGGAAGAGAAACTTGAAGATTACAGCATCTGATATTTAAATATATGCTTTTTTATTTTATTCAAGTGCCTCCACACATGACCCAACTTTACCTAAAGCACAGCTTCCTAATGGGGCTGCAACTGCTGTTAATGCTAACATATTTCTTTTAGTCTATAACTAAATGTTTAGTATTTATCTTGAAGCCAAACCTGTCAAACAAACTTTCCCAAGCAAAATAAAACAATGCATAAATGTAATTAGGCCTGGAACTAATGAATATTTTCATTATATTAATCTGCAGTTGTTTTGAATATAACAAAAATATCAATTGGTTGATTGATGTCTTCATATTTGACAAATTGAAGCATTAATTCATCACATTTTAGAAGCCAAAAGTGCCAGATTGTTTTTATTATTAATCAACTGATCGTTATAATGCAAAACATATTTTAGCTTCTCCAGTAAAAGAGCAATATCTGTGTAGACTGTGTAGCTAAACGTAGATTTTCTGAAACTATTTCTTTGTAAGCATAAATCCAAAATGACACCTGGAGAAAGAAGATTCCTGAGGTTGGTCGGAAGTAAGAGTGTTTTTTTTTTTAAGTTCTTGCATCATATACACACAGTATTTGAATCTAAGTATATGGCTATTAATACTGAGGCAATATAGATTTCACCCTCACCTTTTATGACGGTGTACCTATCACTTAATATCTGTTTTTGGATTCAATGGAATGACATCTTTATGACAAACTCAGGTAACAATTGGCAAACGTATTTGAGTGCAGGGAATTTAAAATAATTAGATATTGTGTACGGTGGACAGGCTTGGCATCATTTAATATTTAGTATAATTTGATCATATTTAACCGTTTCCTGACCTAAACTGGGGTTGTGTGACCTAGCATTAAAAAAAACATGTCAACGTGTTTTCAGATTCTGTGCAGAAAATTCCAAAGTGGAACTTCTGGAAGTTTCTCGTGAGCCCCGAGGGAAAAGTGGTCCGATTCTGGCGAGCCGACGAGCCCATGGACAGCGTCCGGCAAGAATCCTCGGCGCTGGTGCGGGAAATCATCGTAAAGAAACGAAACGAGCTATGATGTAGCTTACTGATAGATACTGGACACGCGGTGTCTGTGTTTTTCCTGTGCTTTGGCGGCCGGGGACAACGGGACTCTGGCTGAACTGTCACCTACAGCGAGCGTGGTTGTGCGACGGGTGAAAAAGAATCTTCTGACCACGTGTGAGGGTGTAAGGACCATCCTGTGGTAATGACAATCGTGACGAACATTCCTGCTAATGACCACTGCAGCCGCTGACGGATCGTTTAGCCATCGAAGTGTTGGATGCAAAGTTTGGCCGAGTCTGTTTTATACCATCTCTTCCCACATGTTTACATTAAAATGTTTCTTATGGTGAAGCAATATACATACATATTTGTGGTGTCCTGTATAAGATGATGATTTTCTTATGATATATAAAACTTAAAGGACCAGTTGGCATTTTTTTAATGTCTTAAAACTATCAGGTACCCAATTGAACATTGAGATGGGTTTCTCAGCTATAATTATCTCTCCTGTACATACTGACCTTTAGAAGATCCCTTCATAATGCTTAGAGTGGAAGTGACTGGGGAGAAATTCCACGTCTTCTGATATGCCCGAATATTGATGTGAAGCTTACATGAAGCATACATTGAATATTTTTCAACGTCAGTTTCATCTTTAGATTTTTTTGGGGGGATCTAAAGTCCCTCTTTTTATTACAACATTTAGACCACAGCTCAATGGGGAAACGCAAAGAGGGAATTTGATGCTCAAAAGACTCTCAATGTGGCAAATATCCACTTGATAAGACAAAAGCCAGGGCGACACGGTGGTGCGGTGGGTAGCACTGTTGCCTCACAGCAAGAAGGTCGCAGGTTCAAGACCGCCTTGGGCCTGGGTCTGGGGCCTTTCTGTGTGGAGTTTGCATGTTCTCCCCGTGTCTGCGTGGGTTTTCACCGGGTACTCCGGTTTCCTCCCACAATACAAAAAACATGCTCAGGTTAATTGGTAAACTCTAAATTGCCCATAGGTGTGAGTGTGAGAGTGAATGGTGTGTGAATGGTGTGTGTGCCCCACGATTGGCTGGCGACCATCTGGGGTGTATCCCTGCCTCTCGCCTTAACGCGCTGGGATAGGCTCCAGCAGACCCCTGCGACCCCGAAAGGGAATAAGCGGGATAGACAATGGATGGATGGATGGAAGACAAAAGCCTTGTATAAGTTTTAAATGCATTTTTCTGTGCAAGACAACTCTGATATACTGTGTGATTTGGGCCCCATCACTTCATTGAAGGTTAATTTAATGGGGGCTCCTTATATACAGTACCAACACAGGGGAATGATTCTAGCAGACAACCTCTTTTCACTGTGCATTTGTTGTTTTATGACAGACTTAAACGCTGTGACCGTAACCTTTCAACATCTTTGGCGCCTCTCGGTGTGAACGTTTTAGTCTCCAAAAGGTGTTCCTTTCATCACGGGTGCAACGGGAGCTTTGAAACCGGAACCTGCTGCTTTGAATTAACACGAGTGAGCGCTAATTTCAGATGTCCCGCAGGATGCTGCTGGTGTGGATTAAGTGGACAGTTGGAGGGCAGCAGCAGGTAAGCTGGCACACACAGACTCAACCAGCTAACAAGACACTGCCTTCCAGCCATCCACAATGGCCGGTGGGGGGGAGGATGTGATAAGTATATAATACTTTTGAAAAGTAGTACTTCTCGATTCGGTGTAGCTGTTAAGGTAGCAGAGCAGTGTGAGCTGGCTCAAGCAACATCAGCTAACAGTACACTGCCTCCCAACCAGTCACAATACCTCAACGGAAATGCATGGATTTGATTTGTGCTGATCATGGTGCCACATGTTGGATTTTTTTTTTTAGCTTTTCCACAGCCACGTTTACTTTCCCCTACCTAAATGAATCCCTTTTTTGACCCATTACTTGATTAATTTAGCTTCATGGACGGAGGAGAGCGTAGGACACCAGACAGCAGGCGTCGCGTCTGGAGGTGGTAGGTTGCAGCAGTGAGGAGTGTAGCTGACAGCTGTCAATCACATCACACAGCCAGCAGCAGTACACTGCCACACTGCTGGGCCAGCAGCTCTGAGTGGTGAGAGGGGGGTGCAGATACCAAGACTTATCTGCAAGTGAATGCTGCCGGGCAGCTTTATTTCCTTTCTTACCTTCAAGGGGCAGAGTCTCCTCTTTGCTGCAGAATCTCTCAGCATTCTTCTTATACTGCACTGTAGGCGGAAACAGACCCAAGAAATGACTTTCAAGGAGATGCTCCCCATCATCAAAAAACACCTTTTTTTTTAGTGTGCAGCAACCTCTACTTTTAAATAGTTATTCAGCAAGTTTGGCGATGATTGTATTCTATGTTATTATAAGCAATTTGTGTATTAATAATAACAACCTGTAATAGATATATATATATATATATATATATATATATATATATATATATATATATATATATATATATATATATATATATGCCATATGCTGTTAAAGTGTTACATCAAAGAGGCACAGCCATGTGTTTGGAGTTTGAAGTGGTTGCCAGGGAGCAACAGCAACAGGCCATGCAGCAGGAAAATAAGATCTTTTAAGGCTTTTTATTTTAGTTGTTTCATATATAACATATCATTTATTGCTCACCCTCTTATTTGAGTCGTCACTTGTGAATTTGAGCCGCATCTCCAGTGTTCCTCCCTGCAGCAGAGCACTGCCGTCCTGCTCCGGCTCCCAGCCCCGGTCCATGCCTGCTGCACCTGTCGTGTCCGCCGCACGGCTCCGCTCCTAAATACTGTCCCCGGCGGACGCCGGAGCGGGAAGCGCCGCGTCCTCGCTGCTCTCCTATTGGCGGTGAGGTGACTCAGTGCGTTTTTAAGTGGTTTCTACTGGAAACAAATGGGGACAATAAAAAAAAAAAGAGCAACGCGGTTACGTTTGAAAGCTGGAGGCGGCAACACGTTATCAGTAATAAACCAACAAAGCAGGTTACTGGATAACAGAATCAGCCTGAATTATCCTCTAATTGGAGGAAAAAAAACGCAACGTTTTCTCATTGTTGTTACATGTTTTAACACAATCTAATCAAGCACAATGCATTTCTATAGGGTACACTTTATTAGGTTTTTTTCCCTAAATATTTGTCATACATACGCAAGATAAAATATATATACCGAACGAAATATAATAAAGAATAATAAACCTAATATCATATTAGTTATAAAATGGAAACGATAAATATACACATAAAAGTAAACATTATATGGTAATAATAGTAGTAATAATAGTAATAATACATCTATATATAGTATTATATAGTAATTATATATATATATATATATATATATATATATATATATATATATTATATATATGAGTGAGAATCTTGACACAGCAATGTTACTAAACACATTAAAAACCATGGTGGATATATATATATATATATATATATATATATATATATATATATATATATATATATATATATATATATATATATATATATATATATATAACATGGTTTATAATGTGTTGCATACATTACAACATACTATAACACAGGCCATGTTAATAGGGAGCAGCATTGTGGCGCTTAAGTGGCCCAAACGGCGCGAGCAGCGGCCGCAGGTTCCCGCCAGCTGCCACCTCCATATGCGCCCATTCACGCCCTCATCATGTTCACCTGCAGCCCTGTCCGCGGCGGAGCTGCAGCCTGAGCCGCGGCGGGTGCAGCCCGCACGCGTGAAAAACACCCCGGCAAATAACGTTTAACCCCTACAGTGGTCCTGCTATTTAATTATGTAATATACTTATTTATTTTGATAGTTGTCTTTGGCAACATAATGGAACAGACACAAAACCTTTTTTTTCTTATATTTGCCCAAAAGCTTTGCCCACATCGCTCTTTTTTTCAAACCATTCTCTGTACAGCTCCCTCCCCGCAGGTTTGGCTTGTGTCACCCTAGAAACTCTTTGTGTGCGTTTTTTTTCCCTCCCCCCTCCCGCATTTGCCCCCCGCAGTTTGGCGGTAGCTTAACCGGTCGAATGTGTCACAGGCACCATTTAAAAAAAAAGTGAATTTCTGTGGCTGCTCGGTTACAAACAGGTTTGTTTGTAACTGGAAAAAAAGCGTCTGAAAAAGGCGCCACGCAGGGTGTCCAGCTAAGCTGACACGAGGGTTCACGAGGTCACGCCAAGAGGCCTGAGTTTGACAACGAGGCGTCGTGCGTTGGCAGCAGGAATTTAAGCGGTTAACGGTGCAGAGTCACGGGTAGTCCTCACACTGCTGAGACCAGTACACATCAGTTCCAGCCATTTATCCTGAGGATGAAAGGCCATTAAGCTAAAATAGATTACTTCAGTAAATTAATCAATAGGCTCTTGGGTTGATCACACATCAGGGATGACCAGAGGACAAAAATAACTATATAAAGAAAGCATTGAATCATATAATCATACATTTCTGTCCGTCTTTACTTTGAAAGCTTGCTTTTATCAGTTCCTATCATACTATTACAACCCAGAGCAATAAAAGCTTAGTTCACCCAAAAAGGTTTTCTTATTGCATGAACTCATCCCTTTTATATTGGCCATTAGAAGTTCTGTTCATAAAGCACTTACAATGTGAGTAACGGCAAAATGACCAGTCTCTGAGCTCATTCTGTGCAAAAATCTACTTAAAGGTCCCATATCATAGAGAGTTTAATTCCTTTTTGATTACACCAAGTTCTAGTACTGAAGTTTAGTAGCTAAGTACCCTGCAAAATATTTACTTAGTAAAACTAAAAATATCAACTCAAAAATCTTACTCAAGTAAAAATGTTATGGACTTACTAATACATTTGCTTGAAGTATAAAAGTACATGTACTGAAGCAGTGGGTTGTTAGTCTCTGGCCTGTGCCATCATGATAAAGACTGTAGACATGTTTTGCCAATTTAACCACTCAGTACTCACAAGCAGTACATTATATGACATGTTAATATTGTGCGATACTGTGCAAATTCTTACACAAAATTTGATGTTGAAAAACATTTTACAACATATACGTTTTTACAAAAAAATGTGCTTTCTTTAGAGCAATAAAAACGTAAAACACAAAAGCAACATGAGTGTTATCACTTTGAATTTTTAATCAATCATGCTTTCTAAAGTCATTTACACCAGCCAGCACACACAAAAAATGTAGCCCAGCACAACGCAATCAGGGAGCAATTTACATGTAAGATTTCAATGAAAAGATGTTAAGGGTCAGTGACAAATAATAGTAGGTACAGTTTTTGGTCTGTCAAAATTACATTTTGGGCTCATGTTGGTTTCATGTGATTTGAAAGTCCATTTGTACCTCCTTTTTTCTTTTTTTTCTTTTTCACCATATGCAAATAGTGTAACCAAAAAGAATAGTCAATTGAAGTGATTGAATTGATGTGTTTTTATTTTTTTATAAGAGTTAAACTATCTGGTACCAAGTTTTTAGAGTTGCAACACATGACATTTTGGCATTGTAATAATATAACTAGTAACAACGTCAATTTCTGAAACATAAGAAATTGAAAGTACCACAAATAATGCCACAAAATGTAGTGGAGTAAAAGTGTTCATTGTTATTTTTTACTCAAGTAAAGGACAAAAAAAAATACCCAAGTCCTGTAACTAAGTAACAGTACTTACATTATATTGAGCCACTGTTGCTTTGCTTCAGACAGCAGCAGAAATACTGTAACATGTCTCTCAGAGCAGCGATGACCTCTAAAACAAACAGACTCAGGTTAGTTTTGGGAAGTTTAAACAGGTGTCTGATCTGACATCTGACATTGTTTTCTGCAAACGTCTGCCTCATGCCCTTCTTTTTAAAAAAATATTCTTTTTTTACAGCTAATCCTTTAACAGTGTGAATAAGGGAAGTTTATGTGGGATTCCCAAAGGTCACACAAAGGTATTTTGAGTACCAAACTACTAATATTTTCTAAAAAGGTCTTTAGAAAAGAAAATCTTTTTACACTATATTATTTAAGCAGCTATGGTGTTAACAGCAAAAGACTGGCAAGTCAAGTAATTTGGGGATTTTTTTTTTTTAATCAAGTTTAATGACAAAACAAAACACAATGCATCATGGGTCGCCGACCTTTCTCAGACCACAGACACACAAACAGAGACAAAGGGAAAGGAAGTCCCTGCTGTTTAAACAAGATCACAGGGTCAAATTTGTTTCACTGCTCAAACAAGGAAAGTTCATGTTGAAAACAGTATCTTTTCATGTTGACAACAGTTTCCGCTTCTCTGGGGTACGTCAACACCCCCACCCCCCAAAAGAGAAACAAAAACCAAATTTAATTTGCAAACTTAAATAATTTATATTTTCCAATACAGGCACATATAATGAGGGGCAAAATAAACATGACATCGCTGCGGGCGTCATTGTTTGACTAAATCATTACATTTTGAGGCATGTAAACAGAAACACAATGTAAACAAGATCTCTGGCAGTATTATTTCCTTTGTTAGACACCACCTCTGACTGATGATCCTGCGAGCTACCTGAGGAAGACATCATTTAATCATTTACAGATATCACTATAGATTATGAGTTAAGCATTAACAGTAGTCGCCCACCCGCACTTCCTCCCAGTCTTGACTGGATCCTTCAGATAAATAATTAAGAGTTACAGTAAGAGTCTTTTCTTTTTGTTTTTTTAATTTCAGCTGTGGTTGGGGACCCAGCGAAAGCGGTATCCTCCTTGCTGAGTCCTGGAGGTGAAGGCGTGACCGTGAGGAAACACCTGGGTCTTTATGGTGGAGTGTTCTCGGACGGACGTTCGGAAAGACGAGATGCTCTCCCCGGCCTCCGCTCCGTCAGTCACGCCGCTGTCCTTGCAGACGGACGTCTGCAGGCCCGAGAATGAGCCGTACATGCGTATAGTCTCTGGCTCCTGCTGCGCTCTCGCCCCAGCTGCAGCACCGTGGAGGACGGCGTTGCAGCGCGTGCTGATGTCCCTCAGCATGTCCTCCACCGAGTCGGCCTCGGCTGTCTGTCCGTCGTCCAGTCGCTGGCGCTTGCAGGGACTGAGCAAGGCTTTGTCGTCACAGGGCATCGCCGGTTCTCTGGCATTCAGATCGCTGACGGTCATCAGTTTCTAAGGGAACAAAAGAGGGGAAAACCCATAGAAATGTAAAGGTTAGACATGAGTTTGTGACCTGTGGGCACTAGCATGTTCCTGGTGCATCCATGACCACGCCTCGATCACGCCTCACTTCAAGTACTCACTTCCAGCACCGTGGCCAGATGCTTCGCTCGGCAGGCCAGCTGCCTGAGGTGAAGGTTTCTCTCCTGAAGGGTGTCAAACTCTTCCTGTTTTCTGTGGAGAGTCTCATGGAGCTGCAGACAAACACAGCAACACATGTTTAGCCATGCTGACCGAGGACATGGCGCTTCATTGACCACGTTGTGTCAATCAGATGTGTCAATTAACATGTCCAAGTCAATTCATAGAATTTGCATTCATTGTGATGTAAATATAAAAAGATTTAGAGATACCATAACACAAATCCCATACTGCTTATTGTGTGCACCACCGTCACCACTATCCACCAGAAAAGACACAACTTTGCCCATGTCAAAAATCTGAAAGATTCACCTGTATATTGACTTCCTGTGAATGGCCCAGCGCCCTCTCTTGGCAGTGGGCAATGCCCCTCCAGAGAGCTCCATCCTGGGCGGGTGGGTTGCATATCCCCGTGAAGGAATTCACCAGACTCTCCTCTGGAGAGAAGTCCCTCTGAGGAGTGAGGGGCGGTATGACGCAGCCCTGGAATGGCACCAGTTCAGCTGGAGACAGACTGTTCTCCAGTGTGCCAGGAGAATCTGACAGGAGGAGACAAACTGCAGCTCAGCCAACGTGTCTTCAGAGCCAATATTGACGACGACGATAGTGGGAGCAGTGATTCTTTAAATTTGGTGTTCTCACCTGCCGTGAAATCCAGCGCGTAACTTCCAAAGTCGTGGCAATCAGCGTCAGATTCATTCTGTGGGCAAATACAATATCAGATTAAATGTCACAATTTTGTAAAAGACAAAGAAAGAAAGGCAAAGAAATCCTGGATTGACTGAGCTCTACCTGGAAATCCCACAGGGACCAGGCTGGGTAGTTTACGACAGAACATGTAGAGGTGCTCATTTCACCGAGTGTGCGTAATGTGTTTTGGGCGCAAGGTGAGCTGTGCCAGAAAGGGCTTTTTAACAGAACCTGCGGGATTCGGCCAATTAGCTGCAGCCTGCGTGTCACGCGTATACCGCAACCCCATTCGTCTAGAATTCCAGCGGATCGTGTCAAACATTAACAACCTGAGAGTGGTGCAGATCTGCCCCCCCCCCCATCTTTCTCTCTTTCTCACTCTCTCTTACTCACCTGAGAACCGAGGGAGTCGGTCTCTCTTTTCGACACAGACGCGCGTTCTTCCAAATCCTCCCATGCAATCGTTGAAAAAGCTGCAACACATGAGAAGCGTGCTGTGATATATGCACGTGTGTGCACGCGCAAGCATGATGAGTGCGTGAAGGAATCGCGTAAAGTTGAACCACATGCGCAAACCTTGTTCGATGACGCACGGCAGCCCGACGTACGTAGTGACTGGACTGCTGCTTCTGGGCACCAGCATTTTATCCTGCACGAATAAAACATTAGGGAATCGTATTATATCCAAGACAGAGATGAATTGTGCTTAACGTTTTGCATCAAGGGAGATTTCATACCCGTTTGGCCGCACCAGCTCTTCTCGCCTGTTGGCCTATTCTTTGCATCTTCACCAGCTCTGTATGTGGACCTTACGGGTAATGGTTTGATTTGAGAGCTCATATACTCCACATTCTCCCGGTTTGTGTGTCTAAGTGTCGCGGTCTCATAGTTTTGGCCCAATCAAAGGCACGTATTTGGTCTCCAGGGACCCACGGCGTCCTCGGAGATTAGATTGGTGCAGACTAACGGTTTTCTGGGTTTAAGTGGAAAGTAGTCCCGCGCGTAACGGCGCCATTGCAGCAGGTGCTCTCCAGACCTGCCCTTTCCTCTGCTTGCGGCGAAATATTCCCTTAAAGACCTTAAAAAGGTGCACGTTTCATTTCAAATAAAACGACCCAAACGTTTGCTTCTGCTTTACATCCGCATTCAGACCTGTGGTGAATTGGCTTAAAAACAGTAAATCATCGTCTATTGCTTGAGGACTCGAGACTTTTAATAATGGTGTTTTATTTTATCATCCTCAGTATTGTCTTACTTGTCCTTTTTGTAACAGAGAGAGTGGTCTCTCAGAATCCGCGGCATCATGTGCGTAATTGCGATTAAACTGTGCGTAAAGTAACTGGCCAAATGAGGTCAAGGCCCATCTTTAGTCTATACATTTAGAGCGAAGTGGAAAAGGAAAAGGGCAATTACAGAAGACAGCTCAGTAAACACGGGTGACAAATGCCTCTATTGGTAAACAAACAAAGTAAGTCTCCTCGGCCCTTAACGCTGAATGCACCTGTGTGGTCGGCACTGTGTCAGCAGGTCGAGCTGCCACGCGTAATGGATTAGCAGATAAAGCCCCTCAATTGACTGACAGGCTGTGTTGGCACAGCCTGGTCAGTTTCAAATAATAAAGGCAGCGATGCTACGGTTAATAAAAATGGGAGTTAAACGCTCCTCCTGGCAAACAGCCACAATGGGCTGTTAGACCCAAAAAGCTATTTTACATCTATATGCCTTTATGAGAGGCTCTGTATCCTCACTGTGGCGTAACTTATCTGATTTATGTTATGTGCTTGAATGTGAATTTATCTGTATACTTTAAGCAATCTATCTTGCAGATTGATGACATAGTAGAAATAGACCTCATTCAATCCTGATAAAATTGCAATCATGCAATTTGCATTTCATTGAATTGTATGGTAACCTATTTATGTATTTTGGATCCATGAATTGTTTAAAACAAAAGATCTTGTGCTTGTCTTTAAAAACAGCTAGAAACCAATATCAGTTAATTCACGGATCATTTATTTCATGATAACAATTGCATTTATAACAATCCATTTTTCAAGTCCTTCATTTAAGAGATCGCAACAGCTACATAACTCATACACTCACAGAAAAATCAGTGCATATACAGTAAATAATAACTTTTCTTCATAATTGACTCAATCATATATATTAATGTACTTCATTGATAAAAGAAAAAAAATGACAAGTAGAAAAATATAAAACAATGATGCAAAGTTGCAAAACATTCAGTAGCTGCAATCACGTTTGACTGAGGTATACACAGGGACTGGATGCCAGAGGTTTCTTCTGAACATCACCTTCATTTTAAAGTAAAATATATAAACTGAGACATTCATTGACACGTTTACACATTTGTGTAAAACAAGAACATATATATATCTGCAAAACCAGAGCAGGATTGACTTTGGCCTGTAGTCACACACCAGACATCACCTCCAGTGTTTCTTGGTTGAGCGACATCAGCAGCTTCAGGTTGTCTTTGCATTCCTGCGTCAGACTGGTGCTGTAGCTCTTCGGTGAGCGGGCCCCTGGCAGCTCAGGGCTCTCGGCCGCAGGAGCAGCATCTTCCGTTGGATTGTTGCTTTCGCACAGTTCGTCCATAAAACCGTCCCACCGATCTAACGCATGCTTCGCCGGCTCTACGAGCACCCGTTCAGTTTTCTGAAGCTCGCTTGCCAGTCTCAGTGCACAGCTGGCAGTCAGAGACGGTGGATACTTGTTGAAGGCATAGTCGGCCAGGCTCAATTCACACACCTTTCGTGCAAGCTCGCTGCATCTCTCGGGCCTTTTTGTGTCTGGACTCTCCCTCGCAGGCCCGTTGCCGCCTGCCTTCTCAGGCAGACGCTCGGAGGCCTCGATGCGTTCTGTGTAATAGTCCAGGAAAAAGGCCAGGGTGGGAGCGGCAGCGAGGCGGAAGTTAAGACGGAGGAGGATGAGGCACTCCAGGTTGCAGAGCTGCTCCTTTGTGAAGGCATCGCAGCACAATGACAAGAGGTGGCTGATCCTCGGCGAGCACACCTCGACCTGGGCGACACGGGAGAAAGAAAGTGAGTTTCTGTTAAAATGAAAGCCGGAAAGACTGCACACAAACACACACACACACAGGAGGCATAGGCCGCAACGCACCTGCTTGCTGGCGAGGAGAAGCGAGGTGACGCCCAGTAGCTGGAAGCAGTCCGCGGCCACCGGCGTGGACGCCAGGAACCTGTCCATGATGTTCACCGCCAGGCAGCAGCACTCAAAGGACAGATGGAAGTGTTTGTGCACAGGGATGAGCCAGCTGACCAGCTTGCAGCGTGCCTCTGCAGTCAGCTGAAGGGAAAGGTGAAGGGAATAAATAAATATATGTTTTAAAGATAAATTGTTTGTAATATGTGTTGTTTGTGTTATTTAGGCCAAATGTGTCTGTATCCTGATCTGGAGAATTTTGACAGGTTTACACATGTGCATTTACCCCTAAGTAGTCATAGGGATCTAGGTAACGTATTTGCAGTTTGAAAGTAGACGAATTTAGTTGTGTGAGTTGACTGTGCTTAATTAAACTAAAAGTAATTAGTAGCCACCATTGAGAACAATGAGGTCATATTTTTCCCTTAAGTTCAAGTAAGTTCAATCCCAGAATGAATTATTGACCCATAATAGGCTATGATCATAACATATTAGGTCATATATAGACATTGTATATATATTATAGCCTAACTATGATGGTATGCCAGTATATTGTATATCATGAATAGAAAGTCGACCTCTGTATTTGAAAAATCCTGACTGTGGTCCTGCAAGAAGCCTAAGAACCAGAATCAAGTCCATATTTAGGCTAAACCAGCTTCCAGTGCCATCTATTGTTAACCCAACTCGGTGCTGTGCGTCAGCCAACCTGTGGCTGCCGTGCCAGGCTCTTGCAGGGATGGAACTGCGCCTCCTTCTCCCTCTGGATCCTGTAGCCCACGTTCCCGTACTGCAGGAACCAGGTGGGCAGCCGCGGACCGGCGGCGGGCTCCGGTTCGTCCGATCGGAGCGGGGACGCGACGGTCCAGCAACAGGACCTCAGCTCCTCCTCGAAACCGGAGTCGTTCAACCTGGACACGAGTTTCTGCTTCCTGTGCCGGGCCGTCTGCCGCTGCGGGACCGGCGTGCGCGCTTTTGCGGGAGGCGACGCGCCGTTCGTGCGTCTCCGCTTGTGCAGTGTCCCGGAGCCGCCGTCGCCGTTCATGAACGAAACCATGTCCCCGGAGCCTGAATACGCACCGGCCAACACTGCTCTGACTGCGATATTGAAGCCTCTCTCTTTCTCTCTCTGGGAGGGTGCGGGATGGTGGGGGTGGGGGATGAGGGGGAGGAGGTGGGGGGGGGGCGGCATTTTTCCCGGGGTGTTCCCCGCTCGTGCAACTCCTCTCAACTCCCATCGCCCCGGGCAAGCAACGCTAACAATCTCTCATCCCTTTTAGAAATCATCATGTAACTGCCTGTTAGTTTGGCACAGATACAAAAAAAACACAACCCATTAAAGGATTTAAGAAGGGATAAACAACTGTACTGGTGAGAATATATGCAGTACAACACACGTTATTACACACATTGCGCATATACAGCAACCTCAAGAACACAATGAGGCAGCCCCATTCAGCCTCAACATTTTAACTGAGGACAGGAATCAGTTTTTAAAGCGGTTCCAATTAGACTTATGAGATAATGTGTTTAAAATAAAACAAATAGCCTATGTGCCAATCATGAACTTTCATATCTGTGCTATTTGTATCATGATCACATGTAAAATGTCGACATCTGCATAGCCTGTATGTGAATTAGTCTCATGTGAAAGGTTTGAATAAAATTGCTGGTGTTGCGGCAATTGAAGATGGGACGTACATTTCATTTATGAAAAACACATCTGTCAAAGGACAAAATTCACTATTTTAGTTTGTCCCTCCTTTTTTTCTATTTTCTATTTTATTTCTATTAAAAGTGTTATGCACATGTCAAATACGATGCAGTATTTTTACTTTCTATTAACCCAAAGTAGACATTGGCTCAACATTTATAAATAAAACATGCGGTCACATGTAAGTAGTGTAATAAACTATCTTAATAATATATAACGCAGTCTGCAAAATGAGTATTTTTTACTTTTGATACTTTATTGACATTTTTCTGATAATAAATCTATTAATAACTCTTGACTCTTGTATTGTTATTGTACACACATATATATATATATATATATATTGCGATCAACACAATACTTACAATAACAAAATATATATTATGCTGGTGTTGCTGCAATAGAAATTGTGACGTCTTACATTTTATATATATGTCTGTCTTTTGCGGTGGGCGGAGCTTAAACGCTGACGTCTACAAAACACACAGCACCTACGTCACCTTTCAAACTCAGAGTGCAGGCAAGCGATCATGCAAAGTCAGAGCTGAACAAGGCTTCAAGTATGTCCTCTGTGCACGTACAAAAGGTATTTAGACGGCTACGAATACTCTGTCTGGGTAAATGTCAGTGATATTTACTGGTGGCTGTCTTTACCTGCAGCTGGAGGTGTGACACTGAAGCGAAAAGATGTCATATAATAACAGTATCGTTAGCTGCGGCTAGCTGGCTAGCTAGGTAGCCTAGCCGATAAGCTAAACTGGAGTAGCTAACGGCAACATTAACAAGCTGGGTTATATGTGGCACGTTCCTTCACCTTATATTTAATGATTAATACTAATTCATCGACGGTGTCTCCGTTACATGATGACAAAGTTAACCCCGTTAACTCGAAGGAGAGGGAAGAGCTGCCGTTGTGTGAACCAGACCTGGCATGCTAGTAAGCTAGCTGACGCTAACACCATGTCAAATCAAGCTCTTTAAGCATAGCTGGTTATACTTAGCGAGGTCGCTTAAATTGTTTGTAACGTGTATTTACGTGTGTGTGTGCAAGATCACAAGTTTTGCTTCAATGTTGGTGTGGGGGGGGGGGGCAAATTATTCTTTGAAAATTTGAGCAAAAATATGACTCCTTTCATTCCGGCGAATTGATGCATCGATTTATGCCGTTTCTGCGTTCATTTTTACTCGAAATACCTCCATTCATTTAAAAGAAAACACGGAACTTGGGCATTACATATAAATGCATACAATGTAATACGCTTCCAGACTGTATTGCTTTAAAATATTTATTCGTTATATCAATTTTGTCATTAAAGTAATTTTAAATGATCCATGCTTAGTCCACAAACGGTAAACGGATGTGGTTTACTTTTTTTTTTTTCAAAATTAAAGTCCTGCTGCTTCCTTATTTTCACTGCGGGAGACAAATGCTTGTGTTGTAAATACTGAGCGGGACCTAACCCCTTCAAATCTACAACTATATGTATGTCTGTGTACAGAATTACTGTAATTCTTACTGTGGTGTTCTATAAGTGATGTGTGTGTTGTCATAAAAAGCACCCATGTTAATATTTGTTTTCCCATTGGGTTCAGAGTTTCAACAGCTGTCAATGTGTATAACCTATAAAAGTCTGTTAACCTGGGTTTTCAAAAGGCAGATAACTGTATTACTGCAAGCTAACAAAGTGACAAAAACAAAAGCTTCTGCACAAATAAATACACGGACAGCAAAACTAAACACTCCCCCAAAGAAAAGGGCGTCTGCCAAAATCAACAGTTTGCACATGTCTTGTTGACATACAACATGTGACAAATGTTGAAAGCTGTTTTGATTATATTAGGTCTATATCTCTGAACAGAACATGTCAACCTGTGCTTCACATATCTGGAACAAACTCCCACAAAAGGTGAGCTCTGCTCCGACTTTGTTCTTTTAAATCAAGGCTGAAGACTTCTCTCTTTAGTGCTGCCTTTTATTAAGCCAAATTTAAGGTTTTTGATTTAATATCCCCTCCAGACATGTATTAAGACATATAATATTCGTTTTGGAACAATACTCAAAATACTCAAAATTTAACTACAACTTTCAAGTCCTTAAAATGCCACCTAGTATTTCTTTCTCAATAAAAATACCAAAAATCCATGAATATGCAAATATGCTTACTTTCAGAAGTTAAACTGCTGGACACAAGATGTCTCCTACTTCACTGTAAAGCTCATTCAGGCCTCAAGTTTCTGCATCACACGTGTAAGTTGAATTTTGGACCAGAAGTGGTTCCAAATAGTTGTGTCACAAATCACACTTGTAGGCTCGCTTCTCTTAATTTCCCTTAAGTTCAGATAAAATTTCCCACCCTCAGCAGATTTATGTGAAAACAGCTTTCAAGTGTCCTACTGTGCACATACATCATTCTGCACAGTGAAGCCTAAGAAAAACATATTTTTGGGGACTTAAATATCATGCACTGCACTGTAACTTTTATTTTTTTTCTGCTTTATCAGTTCAATTTTATTTAGCTTAACTTTGTTTTCTTTTAAACATTTTTTTAAATTATATTGAAATCAATTTTTATATTCTGTTTCTTTTACTTTTTTAATGTCTTTATATATTATATAAAGCACCTTCATTTGCCTTGTTGAAATATGCTTACAAATTAATTTTCCCTTGCAGTTTTAGCGTAAGTGTACCATGGAAAACTCGGGCAGGTCTTACCAGGCAAGGCAAGGCGGTTGGGAGAGGGGACCATCATCTGACAAGTCAGAAAGCTGGAGGAGCCAGGACCAGGGTAGAGGACAGAATTTCAGACCAGATGGAGGTCAGCAGGGCAAGAAGAACCAGGGTGGGCCATACCGGGCCAGCCCCAAGAAGGGAGGAATGGGACCCTTAGGTTACGCCCCTGGGGGATTCAGAGGTGGTCACAGCCCTGTGCAGAAGGATGATCTCCGGTGGTTTCCAGGTCCTGAGAGCAGCGGTGGCCTTCGAGAAGATAACTGGAGAGAGCGCTCGCAGCAGAACTGGAGGAGGAGTACCCAGGGAGATGGTCCAAAGGAGGACAGGGAGCAGTGGAGGAGAGAGGACAATGATGGTAGTGCTAATAAACCTGGTAGGAATTTAAAACTCAGACTCTGTGGGGGAAAAATGATGAACATGTTGATTAAATGTTTATTATAATTATCTATCTTGAGCTGGTATTACTAGCTTCATTTTCATCCCCTTTTTTCTATGTAATTTAAAAAGCTTAAATACTTGGATGGAAACACTAGAAACCTAAAAAAAAGGCTCAAAATTTGCATAGTTTTCTTTTTGCATGAGGGGGTGGATTTGTCAGCATATCAATGAAAGAAAAATGCAGCTTTTTCCTATAAAAACAAGTTTTTCAAATGAACTTAAACCCAGTGACACTCCCAAACACATGGTGGTCTCCCTCTACTAAACTCCGGCAGTACTCTTCACATTAAACTTATATTAAAAATCTAATTTTCCTTCTCCTCTATGGCATGGTTTTGTAGGCTGAAACGTTGACAAAATTGTGGCTGAAATTTCCCCGAGAACCGACAGGTTCACCTGTAAATTATCCATGATCAGCTGTTGGGTGTCAGCTGAGTATCAATTGTTGTCATGGATACATTCACGCTCTCTTATGACCTGATCTTATTGTATTTAGCAAATTATGGTGAGTAATTTGCAGCTGAACTTTCATTTTAAAAACTGACATGGCAGATGCACAGTTAATTAAGATCACAGACAAAGTCCACAAATATTACAAATTACTAAGGTAATAATAGTTTGGCGCTATTTGGGTTTTAGTCAACATATTCTTGAGTTATTTTTTTTTCTTTCCAAAGGCAGAAGACGAAGAAACCGAAACAAGGGGAAGCCTTATGCCGAAGAGAACAGGGGCCTTGTGAATGAAGAGTCTACGCTCTCAGCCAAAGAGCTGCACAGCTTACGGCAGGCAGAGAGGCGGCTTAACAGAGATGAGATCTACTGCCTAAAGAAGGTACAGGCACCAGATTGCCTTTATACATCTGTACATTGAAAAACGTTCTCAACACTGTTGGGAACATTTCTAGAGGCTGATGTCTGATTTTTTTTTTCCCTTTTTCTCTTTCTTCTTTTTTGTGTGTGTGTACTTTTCATTTTAATTGATTCAGAAATCTCACAGCAACCCCAGTGCAGTTTACACCTGCACTCTGTGTGATATTCTCCTGGAATCTGTGTCTGACGCTTACAGGCATATCAGAGACAAGCGGCACAAGAGGAGGGCCAGGGTGAGCCATGGCCCTTTTATGCAAACTATTAGTAGCATTTATCATAGTAAAATATATGTAGATCGATGATTCCATTATGATTACTGTGATATAGAATGTAAAGGCGCATCAGTGTTAAATCATACTTTGTGCTTTGATTATTGGGATGAACTTGTTATGTTTGTATTTCACAGGAGAGGCAAGAGCAGGTGATGCTGACTGAGATTCTGCCCCCTGGCCCGGAGCAGATCAGCGCAGTAAATGCTGCACTTGAGGTGGTTGTCCGGGAACATGGGATGAATGACCTGGACGTGGAGATGAGGCAGTCTGTTGTCTCCGTCATGCAAGAGCTCCTTCAGTCCGTCCTGCCTGGTAAGCTGCCAAAGTACTGAGACTAGTTGGAAATTGATTAGAAAACTGACTTTCGGCTGATGTGTTTAATTTATTATTCTGTGTGTGATGTTTCACTGTTAATAACATCGGTCCCTGTCTGTCATTCATATCTGTAGAGATCAGGCTCAGGCTATATGGATCATCTTGCACTAAATTTGGATTCAAGAATTCTGATGTCAACATTGACATTCAGTATCCACCTCATGTAAGTAGACCAGTGTGAGTTTGATAGTGTGAGTTTGAGTGAAATAATTTAGTTAATTATTCTTTTGAAATAAAATAAAGACTCCAGTAGTAAAATTCAAAAATTCAGTGTTGTAAGATTCATATCACATTTTACTGTTAAATGTTACATAACCAAGGTTGAGGAGTAATTTAGATTCAGAAAAAAACATTTCCAGTATGAGTTTGTTTTGATCACAAAACTTTTCTCTGATATTTGTTGTGTGTCAAAAACATCCTATTCATATTTGGTTTAAAGGTTATGTTTATGTTGTTTAAAGGCTTTAAAAATGGAATGTGTTCACAGATGCATCAGCCGGATGTCCTGTTGTTGGTCAAGGAGAACCTCGCCATCTGCCGTGAGTCACCACTCTTTCATTTAATGGCAACATTTAATAGCTTTCCTTGAAAGAGAAGTTGGCTATTTGTGTATAGTCATGGTTCATGGTGTAAATTTATCATGTCTTGTTGTTCCCTCAGCTCTCTTTGTTGATCTCGAAGCGGATTTTCATGCCAGAGTACCTGTGGTTATTTGCAAAGAAAAAAAGAGGTGGGTACCTCCTACAGCAGTTCATTTTCTGAGCTTTTTGTATATTGAATCTCAATGACTTGGGAAACTCTGGAGTCATGACTCGGTGTATACTAAAGATTTATCAAGCCATAATACAACTACCAGGAGTTTATGAACAATGTTTTCTTTTATGCAATGGGGGGAAAAATGACAATTTATCATATCAGTGAGTACCATATTACTGAGACTGTTATTTTTTTCCCCACAGTGGCCTAATCTGCAAAGTAAGCGCAGGGAATGAAAACGCATTCCAAACCACCTCCTATCTAGCAGCTCTAGCCAATAGGGAGCCTCTCCTCCATCCACTGGTTCTGAGCTTCAGACACTGGGCCCGGGTAAGTTCAGTGTTAGCCAGGCAACAAGTCACTGTCCATTAACCTTCTAAATTGTATCTACAAATTACTAACATGGAAAAATGTTGTTTTAGATCTGTCAGAACGACCGTGCAGAGGAAGGTGGGCTGCCGCCATACGTCTTCGCCCTCATGGTCATCTTCTTTTTACAACAGCGTAAAGAGCCCCTCTTGCCCACCTATCTGAACCAAGAGGTGTGTTTCTTTTCTTGTGCCTCATGTTAAACTATTCACTATTAAATTTTATTATTAGCTTTTAAAAGCCTAAAAATCCCCTAAAGTTAAACTAAGTTTGTTGCCTAAGTTGTTTCTTCTTAATGAAAACTCTAAACTTTTTAATTCTCTTTTTTTTAGATTAAGGTGTTTTCACTCAGTAGGCTCTCAGACTTCAATCTCACGCTGGTAGATGATGGATATTTACACTGGGCTTACATGTCTTCCTCCAAAGAATCATCACAGCCAGCAGAGGGCTCTGGTATGAAGGGAAAGGTAACTATGACTCCACAAAAGAAATACTTTGAGGGGGGGAAATTGTGTGTTACATTAGTTGGTTAGTTGGTAGTTGTTTTTTGTTTTGTTTTTCTTTGTGGAAGTTGCCTGACAATCAACACCTGCTTCTTAAAATATATCAGAAGCCAGAAGCCGCTTAAGACGTGTGTTTCTGTAATATAGCTTGAAGTCCTCACATAGTTGTAGAAAAAGGGAAAATTGTAAAGGAAAGATAATAAAAGAAAAAATAAAACATTAAAATCTTGTGAACAGTCTGGTATAAATGGATGCGTGTGTCTGTGAGAAGCAATAATGAGCTTGTTTATTGTGGTATTTTAATGTCATTAACATGACCAGTTCTTACTTACACTCGGTATGTTTCTGTACAGGTCCCGCTGGTGTTTTCGACCCCTCGCCCCCCGGTAGAAGTCGGGCTTCTCTGGGTTGAAATGCTTCGCTTCTATTCACTTGAATTCAGCATGGCCGACAATGTCATCAGCGTACGGACCAGTACCGTCCTCTCCAGGGAGACTAAAGACTGGCCAAAGAAACGGATCGCTGTTGAGGGTCAGAGTCTTTGTCATTTGCAGTGTTAATGAAATGTAATTGTTTTAGTTATAGTCCTGTTGGTGACATGTTGAACATAATCTTTATTTCTGCTAATTGTTTAAAAAGTTTGAATACTTGGTTTTTGGTATCTGATTGAACTCATTGATGTCTGTTTAGACCCGTTTTCTGTGAAGAGAAATGTGGCCCGCACGGTTAACAGCCAGCAAATGTACGAATACATCCTCCATTGCCTCAAAACAACATACAAGTACTTTGCACTGCCACTCAATACGCCAGCTGTTAAACACAAGACAGATGCACAGCGGGGATCTACTCAAGGTGCATACGCTAAGGATTTTAATGAGAAGGTTGGCTGCCATTCAGATTTCAATCAACTCAGTATTAAATCACAACATGCGAGTCAACCTAAAACCGAAGAAAACGGACCCGAAGACTCTGATTGCATCATTGAAGAAGAGGAGGAAGTCGAAGAAGACAGTGACTCGGAGGGAGAGAGGCACAAGGAAAAAGTGGACTTGGGCAAAAGCAGTCTCTCTGAAGATGAGGAGGATGAAGATGTGGATGTGGGCACGCACACCAGACACCACTTGGATAGCTTCACCACAGAGGACGAGGAGATTTTCCTAGCGGATGAGATCTCTGGGGAGGAGCTTCTGTCTGATGAGGAGGGTCAGGATTTGGACACACCTGGTTCAATGGATGAGGACGAGGAAGAGGAGGAGTTGTTGGCAGCGACCAGGCTCTCGCCTCCACCTGTAGAGGAAACAATTAAAGATGAGACCCCAGAAAATAAAAACCAAAAGCAGAGCAAGCGGGCCTATGGATTCACCAAACAGGCATTCACACGAGGCAAGGTGAGTTTAGTCCCAGGAGTGTTTTTGTTTTATACTACCATTCAAAAGTTTGGAGTCACTTAGAAAGGTGCTTATCCTGAAAGAGAATCACTGTTTTTTAATGATGGCAACATTAAACTAATCAGAAAGAAACTATATATTGTTAATCTGGTAATAATTGTGTGTTGTTTAATGCATTATCTAATGGGTGTAATGGATGATTAGAAACTCCTTGTGCAACTATATTAGCACAGCTAAAAACAGTTTAGCTAGTTAGATGGAGCATTTTTTGACCAAAATAAAATTTGAAGCAGAAAATTTGTTTAAAAAAATCCTTACTTCTAACCTTGTCAATGTCCTATTTTCTATTCATTTTGCAACTCATTTGATAAATAAGTGTGGGCTTTTATGGTAAACGCACAATTGTCTGGGTGACCCCCAACTTTTGAAAGGTATTGTATATGCAGTATCTATGCACATTCTTTTGGAAAACAAAGTTCTTTAATATTAGGATGAGATAAAAGAGAAAAACAATTTCAAACTTGTCATGGCAACTAAGCTCTTGTGCATTTTTTTTTTTTCAAACTTGTCAATCTCTCCCAGTCCCACATGGTGGTGTGCAGCTTGTGCAAGCGTGATGGGCATCTGAAGAAAGATTGTCCAGAAGATTTCAAGAAGGTGCAGCTGGATCCCTTACCCCCAATGACGCAAGAGTTTTCCACTGTCCTTAACAAAGTCTGTGAGCAGTGCTACAGTAAGTATTTTGTATAGTATCTTTTAAATGGTTATACTATCTATGCCATGTCTTCACATTTTTAAACAATGTTCTTTTCACCTAATTTTATGTTGAACTACTGCAGATGAATTTAAAAAAATAATAATTATTGCAGTTTGGTGAAAGTTAATGAAGTGCATAATCTTGGTCTAATCGGAGGTGGCGTCTTTCCTTTCAGCGGATTTTGCCCCGGATGAACTGGAAGTTGGTGTCAGGGAGCACATCCTTAAAGATCTGGAGAACTTTGTCAGACGACAATTTGCTGGTGAAGTAAACTAGCATCATTTATATATTTCTTTCAAACTTAACCTGGTCCGACATCCTCCGAAAGGTGAAGAGCAGGCAACAGAATTTGGATGATAATTTACTCATATTTATTTGATGGGCAGGTGCTCAGCTAAAGCTGTTTGGATCTTCCAAAAATGGCTTTGGCTTCAGACAGAGTGACCTAGATATCTGTATGGTGCTGGAGGGGCAGGAGACCATGGATGTAAGTTATTCTTTTATCATAATTGTTGGTTTTACTTGCATATGATCACCTTACACACCATTATCTGTTGTTATGGTCAGGAATACCTCTACTTTTTCACTTAAATTTACTACATCTTTAATTATCCCTGTATCTGTAGTTGTATGTAAGTACTGAGCTGTTATTTTAAAACCCTTTTGGCAGTAAGTAGTAGTGGTTTTATTGACGTGGTTCATTCTGACCTCAAAATCATAAAATTTTACTCCCATTTTTCTTTCTAGGATGTTGACTGCATCAATATTATTGAAAGCCTGGCACGACTACTGAAGAGACATCCAGGTAAGAAATCAAAACATATTTTATTTGACAGTAAAGTAAATTGTGGTTCCAGTTTGGAGTCATGGTCAAATAAAGTTTAAGTTTAAAAAGTGTTTTTAAAAAAAAAAAAAAAAAAAAAAAAAGCTAATAATTAATCTGTCTCCACATCTGCAACTTGCCAAAAGATCTGAAGAACATCCTACCCATCACTACGGCAAAAGTACCCATTGTAAAGTTTTTCCACATTCGCACCAGCCTGGAGGGAGACATCAGCCTCTATAACACACTGGTAGGGACTTCAACTAAGTCCTCCTTTTTCTTTTCATGCTGTATAATATCTGTCAGGAAGCCGGATCCAGGTTTTTCAAATAGAATACGATTCATAGAAGCCTCTTAAACTAATTATCTTATTTTCAAGTTTCAATGGAAGCCTTTTCGTTCTCAGGCCCTGCACAACACACACCTGCTAGCATCATATGCTGCTATTGACAGGAGAGTGAAGATCCTTTGTTACGTCATGAAGGTTTTTGCCAAAGTGAGTATAATCACTGACACTCATCACCAAGACTGTATGCCTTAAACTTTGCAAACTGCCATGTTACTGTGCATGTGACATCTTGAAATATGTGTATTCTGTCATACATGTGTTGCATTACTTTTATTAAAATCTTTGCTTCCCCCCCATCCAATTACAGATGTGTGACATTGGCGACGCCTCGCGTGGCAGCCTCTCCTCTTATGCCTATACCCTCATGGTACTATTCTTCCTCCAGCAGAGAGACCCACCACTTATCCCTGTGCTGCAAGAGGTACAAGATGCTCAATTTGATTATGTTTTTAATTTAAATTTGTTTTCATAATGGTCTCACATACTGACTGTATATATATAATCTTTTTCAATAATTTTTTTTTTTATCTGTCCTGAGTGTATGTGTGTTTTTTAAACGATTTTATACTGTAATTTCCCCAGAGTTAAGATATTTAGCATCAAGAAGTTATTCAGCTGGAATTATGAGTTAAAAAACACTTCTATTTTAACATTAAATATCTTTATAGTAATATTGTTTCAAGTTTACATATAAGGGTGTTATCTGTGTGTATGTATGTGTGTGTGTGTGTATATATATATATATATATATATATATATATATATATATATATATATATATATATATATATTATCTTTAACTCTCTAAACCTTTTCTTGCTTTTTTCTGAACGGTTTGTTTGTTGCAGATTTATGATGGAAAGAAGAAGCCTGAGGTGTTAGTGGATGGCTGGAACGTGTACTTCTTTGATGATTTAAAAGCACTTGTAAGTATTTTTTAGCAGTGTTTGTTTGTGTGTATGTTTTGCACAGTGTTTTAATCAGGATTTTTGTCTTTCTCAATCTGCAGCCTAGTCGCTGGCCACAGTACGGGAAGAACACGGAGACGGTGGGGCAGCTGTGGCTCGGCCTGCTCCGCTTCTACACTGAGGACTTTGACTTCAGGGAGCACGTCGTCTGTATTCGTCAACACGCCCGCCTCACCACCTTCAACAAGCAGTGGACGTCCAAATACATTGTCATTGAAGGTGAGCTTGTCTTACGTTGTGTAATAAGGGGCGCTTGTGTGAATTTTCTATTCCAGTCAAGGGAAAGATGAGTAGATGCGAATTTGATCGGAGAGGCATTTTTTTTTTTTTTTTTTTTTTTTTTTTTTTTTTTTTTTTTTTGGAGTGAAGAATTCAGTTGTTGCCTAGTAACGAATGAAAAGGGAAAGAAGTAAATAACTTCCTGCGTTCCTGGTGAATTTGGAGACAGTTATTTGGTAGCTATAAACACAAACTCCAAACAGTGCAGCAGTCACATTCGCATGACTTGTATCATGCAAAAGCATGAACTTCAGCAATAGAAATATCTAAATAATTTAACATGACAAGACAAAGTTTGTTTTGCCCTGGATCAAACTTTCTAACTGCACAAACTGGGTGAGATGTTATTATTTTTTTTTTGGCAAAATGCTAATTGTTTCTTTTCTTTTTTTACATATCACAGATCCATTCGACCTGAATCATAATCTGGGTGCTGGTCTGTCCAGGAAAAGTAAGTTAATTTCTTAGTTTTTTTTTTTTTCCTTTTCTTTTCTCTCTCGTATTCTCACATCTCTTTAATGATTTTCATTAATACAGTGACAAACTTCATCATGAAAGCTTTCATCAACGGCCGAACAGTGTTTGGCACGCCAGTCAAAGTCTTTCCTCCCGAGTACCCCACCCAGATGGTTGGTATTTGCTATCTAAACGCCACATTTGCATCTTGCAGCGGCACTATCCAAGCACTGACATTGTCACTTGTCTGCAATCCTTACAGGAATATTTCTTCGATCCCGAAGTTCTCACAGAAGGAGAAGTGGCTCCCAACGACCGCTGCTGCCGCATTTGTGGCAAGATCGGCCACTTCATGAAAGACTGCCCCATGCGTAAGAAGTGGGTATTGGCACAATCACCATGTTTACTTGTTAAGTTCATCTGTGCCACGTGTGACGCTACATGTTCCTGTTGTCATGTGGATGACGCTGTCCCAGATGCAGGCACAAGCGGGACTCTGAGAAAAGAACAGAGAACGCGCGGGACAGAATAGATACAGGAGAGGACAGGGAGCCGTTCAAACACAAGGGTGAGCACTGGAGGAAAAGAGATGCACTGGAGATCCGCTGCTGCTACCTGTGTGGATCCGCCGCTCACATCAAGAAGGACTGTCAGATGTATAGAAGCCCTGCAGGTTTGCTTTTTCTGATCTTATAATAAGCATAAATGTTCCTCTTTTAAGTGCATTTTAGTAGTTCTTTTTTTGTTTAAATAAGATATGTTGCGATAATCCACAGCTTCCTTTATAATCTTTAATTTTTGTTTGGCAGGAAATATGAAGATGGATGGTTTTCCATCACCTTCAGGCCACTTGAGGAATTTGAGAGAGAGGGAGAAACAGGTAATTGTCAGTTTTGAATGGGATTTATTTTCAATCATGTGTTTGTTTGTTAGCAAGATAACTCAAAGTTCAGAGGATTCTTGTTATTTATTCGATAAGTTTGCTGTAAATCAATCTTCAAACAGGTGCTCATTTGGGGCTACCTGGTGGTGATATCTTGCAACTGCATAGCTTGGCCATATGTTTGGAGATCAGCACTCTGAATGCTTTTCTAGTTCTTTATTTTGCTAAATCGTCTGCAACATCTGTGCACTTGTGTATCTATTTTTTTTTCTAGGGATCAGTTTTACAGGAAGAGAAAAAGAAGTGGAAGCAACAAAATGTGATATTAAGTCCACAAGCAGGTATGAAGTTGACTTCTATCAGTCACAACTAAGGATAGTCTTGGTAAAAACGGTTGACAGTAATGATTTTTTGTATTTTGGGTCCACTGGTTTGTTTAGGGCTGGTGAGTACAGGGAATAAGAGCAAGGCAGTTTGCAACAGGTTCAGGTTCAGCCATCTTCCTCTGCACAGAGCAAATGCTTTTTTGTATTTTGCTACTGTTTCTTATTAGTTTTCTATACCTGTAACCTGAAATCTTAGGCAATAAAGCAGCAAATGAAGAAAAACAGTTCTCGGTTTGATTAAGGAATTTAATTAAGAATTAGCATGTTTTATTCTTGATTTGTCAAATTTTTACATGAAAAAGGGTATCCTATGCTTCTTTGACAATTTCCTCCTGATCAACTAAACCCTCATGTGTATTTCAGGAAGTTTAGCCTGCCGGAATTTGGGTCGCTCTGGTCATAGGAAGAGCCCGGTGGAATGAGCAGCAGCTGTATGGAGGCAGTGGCTACAAAAACCATGAGGTTCTACTCTTGTCCAGGCAGATGGCAACCTAAGCCCAGAAATCTGAATGAGACTGTTGGGCCACTGGAGCCTGTTAAAAGCCAAAGCCAGGACGCCTTGACTTGAAGCCATATAGGGCCTTTTATATGTGTTGTCCCCCCGCCCCCCCCCCCACCTCAACACTCTCCTCCTCCGAGGAGCTTTTTAAAACTTTCATTTTAACAATACAAATACAAGCCATTATGCATGCACCTCATGTCTTTGTTTACTTACACTGCCAGGCAAGTTTGTTATTTTTAATTCAATACATTTCAAGCAACATTGTCAATTCAGTGTGAAATCTAAATTTAAAAATATGAACTGTCAGTCTTAACAGTGAAAAGCTTTTTCTTGATCACTCCTATTAGGTGTCTTGCAGACAACTTACTATATTTGGTTGTTACTTCATGCTAATTCTTTTTGACACCGTACAGGTTAAGCTGCTCTTACCGTCAGGTGAAGCAGCTGTAACTATAAGACAAATGGACATGGTATAGTATTTTGTCTGCTACTTGGTGAGAAGAGGTAAACTAGAATAATCATGATTAAGGGTGTTCTATTGTAAACCCACAGAGACAAACACTTCTCATTTCACTTATTTACTCTGTGATTAAGAGCTATTTACAAATGTTTTCTTTGAGATTTAACTAACTCTGTTGTAAGTTGTTCAACAACATTTGAATGGCAGTGTACCTTTCGTAATGGCCAGGATCTTCATTTTATTGGATTTGTTTTAAATTGATTGTCCTCTGCACTGATGTCCATCAGTCCGTCTCTCCTTCAGCTTTGAAAGCAGCTCTACCCTACAGAATCACTCTGTCTGTTTGTGTGCTTTTGTGTGTTAGAGTGATCACAGTGCAGATATTTTTTTCAGGATCCTAAGTTTTATTTTTTGAGACTTGATCCCCCCCTATTTTATAGACGGAGGAATATAAATGTTCTCCTCTTCGTGTGTCATAACCTCTGTGCAAGAACATAAAGCTGAGGAAAGTGGGCAAAGAAGTTCATGCTTATACAGATGATGTTTTTTAAAAAACAAAACTAAAAAAAAAAAACTGATGTATTTGAGGTGATGGCATACACTGCTGCACACATTGCATTCACTGACACTTAAACTAGATGTAATATCAGTTCAGTGTAGAGAATATTGTATTTATTCGCCACAAAGGCTACATTTTGTTGTAGTGGTGCCACAGATTGGTAGCTGCACTGTGAGGGTCTATGCCCTTTAATTATGTTGCTGCTAATGTCTGAAAGACCTGCTAATCATTCAACTTCTTCAAATATGGACTGTCTGGCTTTATTGTTGTCTTAATATGGTTGAATTTTATAAAAAACAAAAAAAGATTGTGTTGATGATATTGTAATCCATCTTTTTATTTTAAAAGTAGCCTTGTTTAATGCCAGCCTTACTGTACTATATTTTGCTTTTGTGTTTTGACCCAAATGGGAGATTCAGTTTGTTTCTAAGGAACACCAATCCTGCCAGGAAAGGTTGGCTTGCAATCCATTTTGTCTCAAAGAATTCATTAAACTGAACTCGAATCCCATTGTGGAATATTTTACTTGAAAGATGTTCTTCTTGCAAAACACTTTTATGGAGATTAAACTAATAGTGCATTTATAAAAACAGACCATCTACTGTTCAAACTGCTTGACTAACAGTTTCTCCGTTATGTTCAATGTTTTGCACCACGGTAGTGGCCAGAGATTGTTTAAATATCAGTCAGGTATCATGATGGATAGCAGCTGAAATATCCTAGTTTTGGGTTTGCTGTAATGCATGTGTAACAAAACGGTAAACACTGCAAGTTTTATAGCTATAAATTGCATAAAATTCAGCATCTTATTCCATTTTGAAAACCTGAATATATTGTGTGTTCCTATAGTAAATTTCAACAATTTCACTCTTGGTCACTGGCACAACATTAAAACAACACATCAGACTATATAGTGTGTATATATAAGTAGTTTGACAATTAGGATAAAAAGCAATCCTGCTGTGGAAGACTACTTTGAGATGTGAATAAAAGCACAAGAAATGTGGTCTGAATTTCAACACGTTTTAAGAAAGTACTTGTTGAAAACGGAATTACGCAACATAAACTTATGCTGCATTCAAGTATCATCAGAAAAACCCCCACCCAACTGGGATAATTCATATGAATCCGCCGCCTCGAGTCGCGACAACTCGGAAAGTCGGCGAAAATGTTGGTACACGATTATCAAACTGACTCTGTGCAATACAGTACAACACATCTTCTTTATAGCGTGGCTATTGTTCTATATTACAAATATAATACACACAATCGCACCGACGTCTGAAGAACGATTCGACTGGGTTGAACCTGAATGTTGTTCGTGGCCCCTCTCCCCCTTTTATCTTGTATCTGTAAACTCATTGGCTTAAGCGCCCGTCCGTCATAATATTAGCTACTGTGATTGGACGAGTGGCTCCTTTTTGGGCGGTTCGTCGCTTCTTCTCATAAGGCTTACGTGACGCAATGTTGTGATCTTAACTGTAGCAACATGTCCGCCTCCATGGTGAGAGCGACCGTCCGGGCGGTCAGCAAAAGGAAGCTACTGCCTACAAGAGCCGCGCTGACGCTGGTAAGTTATAAACTAAGCTTAGAAACTCATATGACACACGTTGCCCTCTGTTCAACGACGCTATACCTGTCCATTAGGAAGGCGACAGTTGTTATGTAGCACAAAGTTAGCTCCGCTAATGTTAGCTAGCAGCCGTGACGTGAATATCGATCCTTCCCGTCCAAACTTGTTTACCGATGTTCCTATCGGTGGTAAATGTCGCTGTCTGCTAATCTTTAAAGCCTAAAAAATGTAGAATGCGTGTCCCTGGCATCGTCGGTAGCTGAGCTACAGTTAAGCTGCTGAGCCGCTGTTTGGTAACATTAACCGTTGACTTGCCACCGACTCTTCCGTTACATGTTATTATTAGTTTTATTTTTATCATTATTATTATCCCTATATTACATATAGATTATATAACCAGAGCCACCTGCGACTATATGACTTCATTATTCAGATTTTAAACACAGAACAAGTCAGCTGTCTGCTGTGTTAGAAACAGCAGTAATTAACATTTTTAATTTAATCTGCGAGTTACAAACAAGTGATGTGAAGACTTGATTGATTCATTTACAGCAGATATGGAAAAACTACTAGAGATGAGCCGAAGATCTGATGAGTCACCATGTGTTGTGTGATGACAATATATGTGTGTGTGTACATTTATGATTAGGGGGATCAACATCCTGTTTATTAAACAGGTATGCTGATACGCTAAAAGATCGTTATTACCCGAAAAAAAGTATTGATCAGTTTCATCAGGAAAAAGCCTGCATTCCCTGTAGTGACCCAAAACACGTCCGGTTGTATAGGAGTCTATAAGAAGAAAATTACTCTGAAATGATTAATTACCCGAGGTAACATGCACCAGATCAGGTTATGGTGTATTTTTATTTTTATTTATACAGCAAAAATGCTATTTTGATAAATTGATGGCAAGTGATGACAGGGTATACTTTAATAATTATTATTAATATAACAAATTGTATTCATCTATCACTTTTAATGCTGAAATGCAACTTTAAGTGCTTTAACAGATATAAAAAATAGACATTAAAATCATAATAATATTACTAATACAATAATAACTAAATTATATATATATATATATATGATTGAAAAGAATGGGACACACATTTCAGAATTCATAAAATCATTTTAAAGTGTATCGCAGTACATTAGCAGTGCAGCCAACATGAAGTTTAAATACAAAAGTGAAGTATTTAGTTTTGGACTGCTGGCTGATTTGAAACAAGGTGTTACTGTTGCACCTTGACCTTTCAGGGTAAAAGTAATCCATAATTTTCACTTTTTTCTGACATTCTATAAACCAAACAACAAAAGGATTATTCAAGAAAATAATTGACCGATTAATCCATCAGAAGATCGTTAGTTGCAGCCTTAGTCCAACAGCCATGCGATAAGCTCTGCCCTAACCTGTTTTTGACTCTGACTCATTTTTAAATCAAAGTATTTTGATAGGATGGTGAACCTGGATGTGTCTAGTGTAAAGATGAAGTCTGTCACAAGACAAGTGAGGTGGGAAAGTACTGAACACAGATGCCTACAAACAGGGAACACTGTGTTGCTGAATTTTATGAGAAAAAGCTTAATTATAGCAAGATCTAATGAGTAAAAAAAGCAGGAAACAATAAATCTTTAGAGATTTCTTCAAGAGTGTTATCAAAATTTTGATTTGAAACTTTTATTTTATTTAAAAATTCGAATTGAAATTTTTATGGATTACAAAAAAAGTACACGAATCAATTGAAGCTTTGCTACTTCTCCACTTAATACAATGAATATGATGCTTACCAACTAAACTACATTTTTTAATGATATAATTTGTTTTATGAAGTCAGAGATCCCCAACTTCAGATTATCAATATATAAATTGATATTGATATCAAAAACTGGGATGTGATCTGAAAAATAAGTCGCTACAAAAAGTGCTCAGTTGTCATGTGTTGATGTAGTTCACTTCAGATCTGGAGTTTCTCTACACTGTTGGTGCTAAATTTGCTGATTGCAGTTGAATTATCTTCCTCTTTGCTGCAGAGTAGAGAAAGTATCAGTTGAATCCAAAAAAAAAAGCACTTCTCATTTTCCATTTTCTCATCTTCATTTTTTTTTCTGTTTTTGACAAAACATCAGCAACACACTGACCTCAACTAGAGAAAATGCCAAAGAGTTGTACCACGAATTTCAGGTCTAAGTTTTAAACATTGTCTTTTCTTCAGACCCCAGCAGCTGTGAACAAGATCAAGATTTTGTTGGAGGGCAAGCCGGAATACGTAAGTAATCCATACAGCAGAGTCATGAAACAGCAGAGTCAATAAACTGCAGAGTCATGAAACAGCTCAGTCATTAAACTGCTGAGTCATGAAACAGCCAGTGTTTCTCTCTTGTGATGGCAGCAGGGGGCAGTGATGCCCTAATGATAGTCTTAAACGTTAGTGAAACTGGTCTGTTCTCATAAAATGATGTTCTTAGAGTCAAATATGAAGGTACTTTTAGAGGTGCTTTTGTATAAATTTATGACACACATCAGCAAACATGTCTCCCCACCCAGGGCTGTTTTTGTTTCAATCCATATTGCCAATGTCCATAGAGAACAAAAGCACTGAGATGATGCTCTGCAGCTCATAGTAGGAGTAAATGCTGCCTCCTCTCCAACAAATGCACTTTTGATGCCAGGTCTGCTAGTTCTCTTCACCTTTTCAAATGCTGTGATGATTTTCACTTCATTTAAAAAGTATATTTGAATCGAGCTTGTGCCTGTTGATAAAGGTTGAACTCTTAGCAGCCACCGAGCTAATGGGTAAAACAGCAGTGACTGAATGTCAACACAACGTCATCTGTTGCCAAGAGACAGTCAAATACCCCCATTCTCAGCACCTGTTTAGGACTTGTGTGTCACCAAATGTCTCTTCTAGTAAACTCTGTGTGGTGAGAAGTACATGACCACTATATCTGCTTTTTCTGTGTATGTGGCAAAACCGATGAATTAAAGAAGTAATGGTGGGTGGAATATGCTGTATGTTACAGATCGGTTTGAAGGTTGGAGTAAAAACACGTGGCTGCAATGGACTGACGTACACACTGGACTATACTAAGGAGAAGGACAAGTGTGATGAGGAGGTGCTGCAGGATGGTGAGTTATGTTTCATCACTGCTTTTGTCCCTCAGTAAACTATAAAACTGCTGTCTGCAACAGTGACTTTTTTTAAGCTATCAATAGTAGGTGCCAAAGTATTATACAATATATAATATTATTATATTATACAATGGCTGTGCTGTGGCTGGCTGTCTTTCAGGTGTGAGGGTTTTCATAGCAAAGAAAGCTCAGCTGACCCTCCTGGGAACTGAGATGGACTTTGTGGAGACGAAGCTGTCCAGTGAATTCGTCTTCAACAATCCCAACATAAAGGGCACGTGCGGCTGCGGCGAGAGCTTCAACATCTGAGCGTCGCGGAGCCTCAGTCGTCGCCCCGGCCCCCCTTGCTCCCGACCCTGTCCCGTCCCAATAAGACTGAGAGACCGAGTGTTGACGAGGTAGTCGGACCCGAGGAAAGACGCGGCCGTGCCTGTGTTTTTTCACCACTGCTGTTCCTGCAGAACACTCGCATACATGAACCCTTAAGTAGGATTTAATGCCACCACCGCAGCTTAATTCAATTTAGGCTCAGGTACCTCTGTTGTCAACGGCTGTGTTTTTTTTTTATTATTTTTTTTTTTTTTCATTCTGGGCACTCCATCTGAAATCCTTTTTGGACCTTAGAGGGACCTTTTTTTAATTTTAGTGACTGCCTGTCGTTTTACGCACATTATTTTCAGAAATTCAGTCAAGTAGCGCCATGACATGAGGAGATGGTAAATAATGGCCCATGGACATACTCAATACAGCTGAAGAGTTTGATGAAACGTATAATACTATTGTGTATTTTAATTAAAATTTTGAATCTATCCATCAAAAGCCAGAGATGTAAAGACCAAACATCTGTTTATCAAACACTGTATAACAGTGAGCCATCATACAGTCCCGTACCAACAGTATGCAGCGAGTGAACGAGTGAAGAGTTTGAGTGTCTTGAAACTGCTTTATCAGTTTGTATAGTCCGTGAATAGTAAAAAAGTATATATTTATCTCTGTGTGTAAATATAAAGAATGTAAAAATGTTTGAACCACTCAAAAAAAAAAAAAAAGCAACGCACAAAACAGGTATCAGTCACATACATGTACATGAGGTTTATTTTTTTTCCTTTTTGCTTGATCAAAGGCGAGACTTTGTTTAGGCTTTGTGCTTTAAAGACTTGTACCCTGTGCAATATGTCTGTGTACATATGAAGTAATAAAGAAATAAATCGAGGCATTTCATATTGTGTGGTCACTGTTGTGTTCATGTTTTTTTGGTTTTGTATTTATTCAAACAATCAGACCATCGCAGCTTGAAAAAAAACCTAGAGGGGGAAAAAAAGTAAATGGTGGAAATGGAATAAATATCTACAGTCACTGTCAGTCATACCATTATTGCTTTTTCTGGCAAAATACAGATATATTCTATATCAGTAAATCTACCAATTTTGTGTTTGTTCAAACTAACCTCCCTTTTCTATAAAAGGGGCAGTTAACATTAATATGAGTAACACATTAGCAGTTTTTTTGTGAATACTGTATAGGCTATGGTAATGACCAGGTTTTATTCAACCTTCCTCTCTCAGCGATCATTCAGTCTTTGAACAAATTATTGCTCATACGCTCATTGTTGCATTTTTCTTCATGAGGTGACAGGATGATTGCCTCCTTGAGCCAGTTGTCATGGCGATGACTCACTTGTTAGAATCTTTATCTCAGCTCTAAGTTCCTGTAGCGAACTTGATGTGCCGTCACCACTTTTTTCCCTGTCTGTCCTGAGTTTAATGGGTTCACAGAAGAGGAGAAGGACTAAGGAGGTGCATTTGTAAATAAGGGAATTAATAAAATAGATATTTTATTAATTCCCTTTGTGACACTGCTGACTTGACAGAAGTAACAACTGGATATGTTGTTTTTGTTTGAGCTCCTTTAAGGTCATGGATGAACAAAACAAGAGTGGAGATTCTGACAGCATAGACTCATACAACCTGAAGGTACTGAAGTTATACAGCATTTATATTTACATACATTTTAGATTTATAGAACAAATTCTACTACTAATGTAGTTAGTGCTAATGTGTTAACTTGCTGTTGGTTTGCTATTTGTCAAATAGCATGAGACAAAATTACAGCTGAACGTGAACTTTGACCTGTTGATGATGCTGCATGAAAAATAAAGAAGTGGAAATGTAGAAACAGCTCATTGTGAGGTAGCAGTAAATTTCATGTTTGGACTTAAGTGGCGGCAAGTATTAGTATTAACAGCAACATTTATTAGTATTAAACTAAAAGTACTTGTTTCATCCCTCTGACTTTTTAATAATTATATGACACCCAGTATGTCATCATACAGTTATTATTGGTATAAATTATGGCTGTATGGTTAAATAAATGTATAATTTCCCCCATTTCCCACTCTCAATCCATAAAGTAATTATAGTTCTATTTCCTTTTAAAATGGAAAAAATAAGGATGATTTTACGTACCAGTGTGGATTGTAACATCCCACATTAAAATATATATATACACTTTAAATAATCATAAGTAATGTATAAGTAGCAGAAAGTTAATGTACTTAAAGGGTGAGAGGTCAGTCCTCTGGAAAACTCCCAAACTGATTATTATATATTTTATTTATATATGTTTTATTCTATATTTTTCAGATTTCAGAGCTTTTAAAGACTTTGGCTGAGATGAAATGGCCACCTTGTAGCACTGTCCACATTGACCCCCGAAACATCCTCGCCACCCTTTCTGTCCTGAATGAGGCGGACCGCCCTGGCAGCGCGGGTTGGATCATTAGAACCAAAGACGTCCTCCCTGAAAACATCCTCAGGTTGTCCGGCCGTCGCTTTCCCAGGCGAGACCACCTGAGTGAAAGCTTATCTTCCCCAGTCCCGGCGCGTGCCGGCTCGCTGCCATCCAACCTTATCATCCTCTCACACCTGGTGGAGCAAGCCGAGACGCTGCCTCAGGGTTCGGCCGCTTCCATCCAAGAGCGGCTGCTAAAGCAGGAGATGCATCTGCACATCCTGGGGGGTCCGGCCCGGACGCGGCCAGTCACACACATACCTCCACGAACAGGTTTGGCTTCATGTTCCACACACATGCATCCACATTTAATCTTCTCCTGCTGCTCAAAATCTTTCTATATCGAGAATAAAGCACTTTATGATCAAGAGGAAACCAATAGATGCTTAGAAAGAGATTTATTTCTCAGGCTGATCAGTAGAGCATCAAACAAAGTTCAGCATAATCGATAGTTTGCTGATTCGCTGAGTGCCGACGTGTTTGATCCTCATTCAGGGCCCAGCAATAAGTGGTTCTTTGAGGACTTGGCAGACCTCCAGAGAAACTGTTTTTAGGAGCCTCAAGGAAGTTGGGTGTGTGCCACAACTCGCATGGATCCACTTCTTCACCAAACAGAAGCTCAGAGACCAAGAAAAGATCAAATAAATCCATCTGAAAACCAGAAAATATAGTTTTTTTTTTTAATTGAGTAGCACTTGTTTGTGGCTTCAATGCCTTTGGAAAATCTGAAAAAAATACAACTCCTAGAAATCACGTTGATATCTACTGGTATTTGTTTTTTACTGATATACAACAGTACATTCAAACAGATGAGTGAACCCATCATAAATCGTATGACAAATAGAAAATGATTTAGCCAGACTTATGCCTTGACTCAGGCATTTTTGTCTTACATGAATGCAAGTTATTTATCTATCACAACTTGAAGCAAAAATGTCAGCGTTAGAGTCAAGTTAAGAAAATATCTCAATTTGGACAAAAAAAAAACACTTAGACAATTGTGCTATGAGGCTCATGACATGATAACTATATTCATTTAGTTAGAAATAATAATCATACATTATAGACAGACCGATTGTATCTGAAAATATTGTTTCTAATTTACATCTATAACAAGAATATCTCCATTGAATCTGCGATTTAAAATGTATCTTTTCTTTGTGTAGTGGAAGTATCATCCTACAGATCTTGACCATACATCCTACTGATTTCTCACCTGTTGGGAGGTTAAAACTACAAAACACAAGTTTGATTACATATAAAATGTTACGAATGCTTGAGGCACAGTCAATATGTCACTAACTGCAACAAACATCACCTTTGTGCTCAATCAATCTTTTGTCACACTGTGCATTTGGCAAAGTGTGCCACTGGTCGCCACGGAGGCCGTGATGACAGCTTTAAAACGCTTTGCTGTGCTGGAGGCAGAACGAGCTGAACTGTCAGCGCGACCCCCGACCTCCTGCCTGATTCCCTCCTGTTCATTTTGGTTTCACAGATCATTTGGTGAATCAGTGCTCGCTGCTTAGCTCTGATAAAGTAAAAGCCTGGTGGCTTTGGGTTTTTTCTACTGTGTACAGAGTTCAGATGATGTGTGTGTGTGTGTGTGGTTGGTTGGTATGGCTGTGTAGGTGTAAGTTGTTTGAACTGACCCACATGCTTTTCCAAGCATCACTGACCATGCATGCATGGAAGTTGTTTTTAAAAAATCTGCCAAACTAACCCCAACCAAAACTAACCGTTTTTAAACAGCAGGGAAATGTAGAAATGGGAACATCTTGTCATTTGAATAGACCATAATGATTTTTCTTTTTACTTTTTCCACCTTTCGATCGACCTGCATAAAACTTAGTTTTATTGACATGACATTTTGAGCCTGACACAGACAGTTATTGAAGAAAATAAAATTTGAGTAATTTTTTCAAATCATCTTTCAGCCATTGTTGGTGCAGGGCAACGAGTCCCAGGTAATTACAGATGATGATGCAGAGTTGGTTTAAAAGCTCCTGCTAACATGGCCTCTCTCTCTCTCTCTCTCGTGCACCCACATGAATACACATGAAGCATTTATGCCCCCCCCCAGCTATGGTGGCCTATAACCGTGCTTTCATCTCAGACCTGCAGAGAACAGAACGGCAGCAGCACACCGACCAACAGGAAGCGCACTAAACCTTTCTCTACTGGGCCGACCGACACTTAGCAGGTAAAACACACTTATTACACCAAGAAAACATTTCCTTCATATGCTTGACTATTTCATTTGGGTTTGCCTGATATCATAAATCCCATGAATCCAAGTGTATGTTTTATATTTAAACTATGCTGAGGACTGATGCTAAGTTCTGCATTACTGCATATATTGTTTTATGGCAAATTCAACACTTTGATGTGTGTTTTTGTGAAGACGATGTCCGAGGCAGCGGCCGGTCATGGTCCAGAATGCGGCTCCTCCTGCAACGGGTCCGGCGCTCTGCTGGGACCGGGGCCGCCCATGCTGGTCGACGCCTGGCTGGTGCCCACTTTCTTCGGCCTCATCATGCTGGTCGGCCTGGTGGGGAACTCGCTGGTCATCCACGTGGTCACCAAACACCAGCAGATGAAGACCGTCACCAACATTTACATAGGTAACACTTCCAGAGCGCAAGATTTTTTCAGGAAAAAAAAGTACTACTCGGAGGGCATTGACTTTTATGCATATATTATATGAGAAAACCTCAGCTCCAACTAAAAATCTAAAGAAGTATTTTTATGTGTAGTAATAAAAGTGATGTTACTGTTACAGTATCTATATATGATCATTATCCATCATTATTACAATAATAAAATAGTTTAACATAATATGAGTAGTAGGGCTCCAACTATCTTCTATTTTAATATTTAATATAGATTTGAGCGGTTTGTGTGGATATTAAATTAGGCCCTTTATAATAAACCCTAAATGACCCTCAAGTGTAATTTCTATGATATTATGGATCAATAATTGATCTTCAAACCCTCATCTTATTAATCATCGAATCTTTATTATTAATCATTGTTTATTTCTAATTGATTCTGGCACATCTGTAGTCACCTGATATGTTGTAGATTTCTTTACATAACCTTTGTGGTTGAAGATATATTCCATATTTACTATCATTTATAGAAAGAAAACTAAAAAACAGGCCTGGGGCTTAGGTGCTTTTATTATTAATCACACGCTGCACAGCTTTATAGTGATAATAATGTGTGTGATTCCAGGATTGATTTGATTTTCTTAGCAGTGGGTCAGTTTTTAAAGACAGACAGTTAATATTCACTGTCACTTCATTATCCTTTTTAACGCATTCCTAACTTGAAGCATCTCTATTCAGGAATCACAGTGGGTGTTTGCTCTCTTCCAGTCAACCTGGCTACGACTGACATCCTGTTCCTCGTGTGCTGCGTTCCCTTCACCGCCACGCTCTACCCTCTGCCCAGCTGGGTCTTTGGAGAGTTTATGTGCCGACTGGTGAACTACCTTCAGCAAGTGAGACACACATGTGCAACTATAACTATTTCATTATACCACTGAGCATGTTGCTGGACATGTTTTATTACTTTAACTACTATACATATACAAAACAAATGAAATACTGCCCATCGCTTATTTTATGTTGACAAGATGAGAAAGTCTAAAGCTTTATAAAATACAGTTTAAAAAAGCCTTCAGCACTTCTCTCACAATGTACATGTTCATTTTGTTTCTTGTCAGTTGAAAGTCTATTAGTATCATTTTTTTCTGTTACAAAAACCATGTTTATGTGAATTTTTTTTGACAATGTCAAATGGTGTAACTGAAAAAGAATGATGAAATTTAAGCATTTAATCCACCTTGAATATCAAACTAGTCGACAGCATGTGTTTTTAATTTTTTAAAACCTTTTTATAAGAGTTAAACTATCTGATACAAATTCATTAGGGTTACACCCTTATGTGATCGCATTTCAGGTGACCGCTCAGGCGACGTGCATCACTCTGTCGGCCATGAGCATGGACCGCTGCTACCTGACCGTCTACCCCTTGCAGTCGCTACGACACCGCACCCCCTACATGGCTCTGGCTGTTTCTGTGTCCATCTGGATCAGTATGACATGACAGATGTCCACACACAGTCAGTGGAAACCCACCTTGAACATCATGCTTCTGGTTAAAATGACCAAACCTCCCCCTTGTCCTCTCCAGGCTCCTTGCTCCTGTCCATCCCCGTGGCCGTGTACCAGCGTCTGGAAGCCGGCTACTGGTTCGGCCCTCAGACGTACTGCAGCGAGGTCTTCCCCTCGGCCCGCCTCCAGAGGGCCTTCATCGTCTACAGCTTCCTGGCTGTGTATCTGCTTCCCCTGCTCACCATCGTCGCCTGCTATGCCTTCATGCTCAAGCGCATGGGCCAGACCAGCGTGAACCCTATCGACAGCGGCTACCACGTAAGAGGGTGAACGCGTATCTGCAGGGCGCTCGTTTTCTGTGGTTCCGCTCTTTCACAGCTTCTGTGTCTCCAGCTCCAGGATCAGGCGGAGCGAGCTGCGGCTGTGCGGGCGAGAGTCTCCCGGATGGTGGTGGTGATGGTGGCCCTGTTCCTCATTTGCTGGGGCCCCATCCAGGTCTGCATCCTGCTGCAAACGTTTGGCCCCCACAGTTATGTCCTCTACAAGGTATCTGTCTATCTATCTATCTATCTATCTATCTATCTATCTATCTATCTATCTATCTATCTATCTATCTATCTATCTATCTATCTATCTATCTATCTATCTATCTATCTATCTATCTATCTATCTATCTATCTATCTATCTATATACCAAATGTGGTTAAAAAACATGAGCAAAGCCAAACTCCTTATAATAACTTTTATTCTGATGCATTGGGAACGCTGCATTTTAGGTACCAGAAGTTGGTAGATTCTCAGAAATTGTGGTGATACAAATAAATTTGGTGAGACTTGAATAGGAATGTTATATTCATGACATGAAGTCTGTAGTATGAACCTTAATGAAAGCTTTATGACATGATTATTAAGTGCCATTCTGCAAACTCCCCTCCACAGCTGAAGATTTGGGGCCACTGCATGTCTTATTCCAACTCCTCCATCAACCCGCTGGTTTACGCCTTCATGGGCAACAACTTCAGGAAGGCCTTCAAGCACGCCTTCCCCGCCATGTTTCTGTGGCGTACACGGCGCCGAGTCAGGGTAGGGAATGTGGACGCGGGGGAAGGAGGACGAACGGATCATCAGACGCCCAACGGAGAGGCAGAGATGCATTTCCTTTCATCTGGATCCTAAAGGCCACGGATGGACATGTGGACACTGTCCACTCATTCTTTATTTATAGATTCTTCTGGAGATGAGAGCAGCTTTCTACATCCTCAAACACCAGCACAGAAATAAACACAGATTATACAAATCATAGATAAAAAATATATATATTTTACACAAAAGTTGTTGGATTATTCCATTTAGACAACTTTGGCACAAAGAGGGCTCAATATAAAAGGAGCTGCACTAAGAACACCAGTAAGTGACAGGTTTAATACACACACACACACACACACACAAACACACACACATAGAGGAGTGATGTCTGTCATGTGAGCTCTCAAAAAAGGACAAACCAGTCAGGTGACCCTCGTGACCTTCACAAGCTGCTGAAATACAATTATCGTTGTCACATTTCTTAGCTTAGCTGGACCCATGTAATCAGTTTCACTGGATGTCAAAATGTCCAACTCCTGATTTTTACATCCTTCAGCATTTTTCAGGAAGGTGAAGTATTGACTCGAACTGTTGGTGACTGCATCCTGTTGGACCTAGTTATTTAGAAGTGTAAGTCAAGCACTCAGTTTTTGTAATTTCACATTCAATGGACATTGGTGTGCATTAAACTACAACATGTACGATTTGTTATCTCATTAAAAAAATAACCAGGCTTTCTTTAATTTTTCATATTCTATTGGTTTGACAGATGGTAATATTTTATGGTGATCTTTGATCATTATCCTTGCACTGTCTATAGCTACATGGTTGTTCTCCTTCTGTAAGTAGCAGCTACAGCATCTCCCACAAACAGCCATTTATATGCTGAAGAGCCATTCACAGATGTGTTACGCATGGGAAAGAAGCTTGCACACACACTCACATGCACACATACCATATTGTATTACTTAAGCAGTTATTAAGGCTCATGTGTCTGTTTCTCATGGTGTAGGTTGAAAAAAAAAAGATCCACAAGATTTCATTTTCATCTAAAGCCAAAACACATGCTTCTGTGTCTGAGTCATTGTCTCCATGTGGATAAGCTGTAGTAATATGAACTATTGTTCATGTATATATATATATAAGATAAGATAAGATAAGAGATAAGATAAGATAAAACTTTATTGATCCCAAAATTTGTCGTTACTGCAGCGTTACAGAAAAAGAGAAGAAAATAAGGCTGAAGAAGATAAAAAAAACTATAAAACAATAACAATAAAAAAACACACAACACAATGTACAAATTCGCAGAATTTGTTGATCCGCATACACAGTATATATATATATATATATATATAGTTTACACTCAAAATTTCCTCCCTTCATGCCTTTTGTTCAGTGGAGTGTTTGACTTTAAAGCTATTCAAATTAAAGAAAATAAGCTAATTCAATATTTAAACTTTTTTAACTTTAACTTAAAAAAAAAATAGTAAAAATATTTAATAGTTTACAATAAGTAGTAGTTATATAAACGTATACATAAAAAGTACTAAAGAAAATATGAATAAGAGACACTCGCGTCTCTGCCTGAACTTGACTTTGTTTCCTAGCATCACATTTTTGTGGCGTGGCAGAGGGGCCAATCAGCGCTCAGCTAAATCCACACCCACCAATGACAACGTGTTAGCGCAACAGACGTGTGGCTTCAACCAATGAGCGACCGGTTGAGGTCTTAGGCGCTCGTGCTGCTTTCGGGTACGGTCGGCAATGCTGCAGCGAGCACGAAGAGGGGTGCCTCTGCCAGTGGCAAAACGCTGCAAACACAGAACAATGATGCAAAAAAAAAACACACACACACACAAAACAGATGCCACAACAAAAGAAAAAAAGACTGAAGGAGAAAAATGCTTCTAACACAGAAACGAAGCAGAAGCAAAGACAAAACAAATGCAAAAGAAGAATGCTGCGAATAAAAAAACACACAAAGAAGAGAGTGAATAGTGGAGAGTGAAAAGTTACTTGGCTGTCAGATTTTACAATTTCACAGAAGAACATTGTTGAAGAAAGAAGACACCACCCAACACGGCTTCCCTTGTGCAAAAACAATTTTATTTTAAAACAAACAGTGTCAAATAAATGCTGCATCTGAGAGCATCTCTGAAGGCCAAATTGTAGATCTCTTTTCATCATGCAGAATCTTGGAAAGCCTCTTTCTATTCATTTCAAAAGGTCTCCTTATACACTGTTGTTACATCCACTCCTCTATACATTCTGGAGTGTCTCCAGTCAGCCAAACATGTCTTTATTTGGTCAAGGCAACTCACTATTTGCTTCTATTTTTGCCAAGCAGTTGTCTTGAAACAGTCCAAAGAAAGCACAACATATGGCTCTCAACCTCTGACATAGGCTACAGGCCTTTTAACCCTTTTTTCCCATTATTACCCCTCACATGCTCCGCTTCCGTCCTAACAGGAGTTACAGTCACATGTTCTCTCATTTTACAAAACAGGAACAGGCAACACACTACACTCATCTTACCAACCCTTATTTTTTAGTGACGTATATAATTACTAAATATAAAACAGTATGCTCCACATTGTTTAAAGTATTTATAAACAATATGAGTATGAGTTTTATGCGTTAGATTTGTATTCGGTAGCGGGAAATACGAGTTTACGAGGAGCACTTGAACGCCACATTTTACACCGCGGTAGGAAGGCATACGAGGTGACGATGAGGAGGAGGAGGAAGAGGAGGAGGAGGAGAGAGCTGCAGCAGCAGCGGAAGTAGCTCCAGCCGAGGCTGAGAGGGGAAAGTGTTCACACATCGCTGAACCGAGCAGAGGAAACAGCTGCGGAGGAAAAGAGACAGAAAAGACGAGCATCATGGAAAACAGCAAACACACCATCAACTTCGGCGCTGGGCCCGCGAAACTCCCCAAAACGGTGAGTTCACGTTCAGGCTTTTTCTCTGCAAGCTGCCTACAGCAATTACAACGCTTCTTTTCTTACCCCCCCCCCCCTACCCCCCCAATTAGAGTCCGGTTATTAAGCGACATGCACAATCTGGAATTTGCATTGTCGACTGAGAATCTGTTCGCTGGATTCCTTCTTGCAGAACGTCTTTGATTTGCATGGAGCTTGATGGGAGAAAATCACTGCTGCTGACTGATCGGAGTCTGGAAAGAGACAGAGACAGAGACAGAGACAGGGACAGGGACAGGGAATGAGACTGAGACAGGGAGGAAAACTGGGAGACAGGGACACATAGATATAGACAGGGGACCGACAGACAGACAGACAGACAGACAGAGAGAGTTGCATCAGCCTCATTCATTCGTGTGGAAAACCACATTTTCTGCCTCACTACCTCTAGATGGCAGGAAAGCACAGAATACATCCACTTTCTAACTAAACGCTACACAGATGTTATGCAGCCAGATGTTCTGCAGCCTACACCAGATGCTTGATCACTTTATAATCATGATATATGTGCAGCAGTGGAATGTCATTTACTTCTAATGGAAAATATGATCCTCTGCATTATACTTATTGCACACAATGGACTATATAGCAACGTTTTAAAATGCCACTCACGCTCAAATGATCCAATATTATAACAAAAACCTGAGATTAAAGGGGAAAAAAAGTCCAAAAAGTGAAAAACAGATCAGACTGTAGAGCAGAATGTAGAGCTGAGTTTCCTTCTCTTCTCTCTCATTCATCATGAACATGGCGTGGCAGATTTATCAGGTGACCACTCGATTGAAGAGGATATAAAGTAGCTCCACCTCCAACAGAACAGTAACACGCTGCTCTAACTGATAATTCAGTATGATGTAATGATGAATTACTTACTTTAACTACATTTTGATTATGGACTTTCACTTAAGTATTTTTTCTACCCCATTCAATATGCAATACTTTTACATTGCTGCATTGGTACATTTATGTAAGTAGCAAAACTGAGTTTTTCTAAATGTTTATTTCTTGATTGCGTTTAGTTTTTGTGGTGATTTGAAGCAATCAATTAACTTAAAAACAGAAAATAGGGGAAAATCATCTGTTCTACAATACTGACAGTACAAAGCAATACTGTTTTATTTACTGTTTTTATTTAATTTTTCAAAGACATTGTGCATTTGTTCTCAACTGAGCTACAGTGGATATCTCTAAATGCATCACTTTGAGATGATGGATCTAGACAGGAAACGGATAAAAGTTGTCTTGCCAGCTGCTGTTGGTCTTTAAAGAGATGCTTAACCCTGTTGATTTGCTGCCTGCTGCAGGTTCTGCTTCAGGCCCAGCAGGAGCTCATCGACTACAACGGCCTCGGTATCAGTGTCCTCGGTAAGTACAACCACAGAGGAACGGTCTGTGGGTTTGGATTTCATGTAGGTTTTTATGACCCAGGCCACTGTTCATAGATATGATTCATTATCTTCAGCTGAAGTCGAAATTTTAAAGATGTCTGTATACTGATTATATTTGGCTGTTGTTACTCCTGATGTTCTTTTTGTTTGTGGAAATATCAACTTGTGAGTGTGTTTGTGAGATGAAGCCGTTGAGCCTCATTTCCACAGTCAGAGCTCTTACAAGATGCGTTCACAGACAATCGGGAAGTCCTAGCATTACCAGGCTGGGCCTAAACTCATTTATTTTTATAAAAAAATGTTTTTGTTACACACAAATTACCCCCATCACCACCACACCTTTTATTTTTTTTTCATTGAAAGTGTGACTCTGACTCCACACTACCTGCACAGTGGAAACAAGGCTCGCGTCTTCAAAGTTAATCTTACATAACGTGGTCATAGGTAGTGAATGTCACTGAACGTGTGATTTAAATAAAAAAATGTTTTTAACCTTTCTTGCCCAAACCAGAGATGAGCCACCGGTCGTCGGACTTCAGCAAAATCCTCAACAAAACGGAGAATCTCATGCGAGAGTTGTTGTAAGTGCATCTGCATAAGATCCTGATGTTCTTGGTGTTTCACTCCACTTCATTAGACAGAAACAAAGGTGTTATCACAGCGCATGCCAATGCTTTTCAACCTGCAATGAGTGTTTAAGCTGAATGCAATGAGGATAAGGGTACGTTTTGTCCTTCTTGATCTCCCCTGTCTCCACAGAAACATCCCTGACAACTACAAGGTGTTGTTCCTGCAGGGCGGCGGGTCGGGCCAGTTCAGCGCCGTTCCTCTCAACCTGATCGGCCTGAAGGGGGACCGGTGCGCCGATTACGTGGTGACCGGCGCCTGGTCGGCCAAAGCCGCGAAGGAGGCGGAGAAGTACGGCAAAATCAACGTGGTTCACCCGAAGCTGGACGCGTACACCAGTGAGTGCGTGGATGAGCCGTCAAACCATGACATGAAGACTTTATACTTCTTTTCTTGTTTCAAAGTTCAGTAGGACTGTCCTTTAGGAAATCCTCCTGTCCCTCGTCCGCTGGTCGTTGTCATTCATGTTGCATTAGAAGCGGCCCTCTGCAGAACCGGCTGTTGCGTAATAAACAATAGGGCCCAGTGGCAGTGAAAGGCCGCTGGTATGCAGATGCCTTTCCACATGGTTGTGTTTGATTGGGGTTTTCAGTGGGGCGCCTGCTGTCCTAATATTGTAAGGGCAGCTTCACTGTGTTATTTCTGTTTCATTCAAAATGTACAATTTTTATAATTTAATTTATTACAAGACATAAAAAAGGCAAGACAGGAATCCCAAATCCTTCTGGTTAAATTTAGCACTAAATCCTGCAGACTCCTTTGGATTTTTGCCACATTTGCCCAATAGAAAGTGGAAGCCAAACCCTCTTTTGTGTTTATTTCATTCTCCAGAAATCCCCGACCCCAGCAGCTGGACCCTGAACCCCGCGGCCTCCTACGTGTACTACTGCTGCAACGAGACGGTCCACGGCGTGGAGTACAACTTCGTACCGGACACGAAGGGAGTGGTCCTCGTCAGCGACATGTCCTCCAACTTCCTGTCCAGACCCGTGGATGTGTCCAAGGTGAGGGGAAGAATGGTGACAAATAATAGAATCTTATTTTGTCCACCACCTTTTCAAATTAATGAATCACCACTAAAAGTGATATTTGATCGGTTAATGGACATCTAACTAAAGTGAAGTGAAAGTGAGATGCATATCATTCATTATGACAGTGGTTTCAAACTTTTTGGTGTGAAGTCCCCTTAAACTCACAAAAACTAGACCACACACCCCATCTTATAACAATAAGAATGACATTAAATGCACATATTTATATTATTTTCCATTTACTTAATACATTAGTTATTTATTTGTGCATGTTTTCTCTCAGCACATAAGTGCTGCATTTTGTATTAACGTATAGATTCGTCCCATTTATTTCTTCCTGCATTTACACCTCAGTATATTTAGTAATGGACAATAACATTTTAAATTAAATGAATTTATGTGCAAAGTGAAAATAAAACACAATTAATAGTAAATACACATTTATATTCATGTTTTTACAGATCGCTCGTCCTTACATTCTGTCCTAGTTTTACATATGGATGAATTTATAGTGACCCACTTTAAGAACCACACAAGCAGATCTGTTCCTCCTCCTCGTCTTTTACAGTCTTATTTTTTTTTTATATTGTGTAGTTTGGGCTAATTTTCGCTGGAGCTCAGAAGAACGTTGGCTGTGCCGGGGTCACAGTGGTCATCGTGCGAGAAGACCTCCTGGGTCACGCACTGAAAGAGTGTCCCATCGTCCTGGACTGCAAGGTGCAGGCTGAGAACAACTCCCTGTACAACACCCCACCCTGTTTCAGGTATGAATGACAGGAAGTCTGTTTCCTACAGATTGAACTTAAACTGCTGACATCCATTAACTCTATGAAATGAAATAATAATAATGAATTTCTGAAGAACTTCAAAACAATCACTAGAATCTCGTATTATATAAAAAAAAGCCTCATTCCCAACTTAACTTGGTTCCAAGGACAATGAGTAAAACCGCTAATACGAACAACTGCAGTTTTTACCACTTTAATGTGTGTGTGTGTGTGTGTGTGTGTGTGTGTGTGTGTGTGTGTGTGTATGTGTGTGTCTGTTTTAATGCCATTCATCATCGCGTATCGGCTCAGTATCTACATCATGGGTTTGGTCCTGGAATGGATCAAGAACATGGGTGGCAGCGCTGCCATGGAAACGCTCAACAAGCAGAAGTCCTCCATGATTTATGACATCATCAACGCATCCGATGGCTTTTACGCGTAAGTGCGGTGACGTGTTGGTGACAGACGATACAACGGGAAAAAAAGTAAAAGTGGGTGAAGCTTTAGAACCAGATAATCCAAAGGAGGTGCTACATGTGGACAAATAATATGAGTTTATTTGCTCTTAATCTACAATTATGGATAGATTATCCATGAAGTACTCAATTCAGTTAGAACAATATAATATTATATTATGATTTATTATTGGTGTGTTTCTATTAGAAGTGATATAGAAATTCTGTCCCATGTTTCAAAACTCTCCATCCATGAGAAATGATATTAAGATGATTTATTTTGGTTTATAAATGCAGTAATATATCTTGTTAGAGGTTTCAAAACGTCAAATAAAACCCAGAAAAGGGTCAAAATAATGTATCATTATGCCACTAAAATCCACTCATCACATTCTTTAAAATGAGCTTGACTGCGTTGGGTGTAACTGTGAACGACTGCAGTCAGGTGACCATTGTGCTCACCTGTTCAGGTGTCCGGTAGACGAGATCTGTCGGAGTCGCATGAACATACCGTTCCGTGTGGGGAAGAAGGAGGGAGACGAAGCCTTGGAAAAGAAGTTTCTGGAGGGGGCGTCCAAATGTGGAATGATTTCGCTTAAAGGCCACAGGTCGGAGTTTGTCACTGTTCCAAGCAAACGCACAACTATGAAATATAAATCCATACCCCGCATACCTCCTTGAAGGAGAAAGAACCCTCAGCCAAAGCATGCATACCTCTTCTTATTGGTTTAACATGTACGTTACAGCTGCATCTCAGACGGCTTCTAAAGGTTTGCCTCCCCCTGCAGGTCAGTCGGAGGAATCCGCGCCTCTCTGTACAACGCTGTAACGCTGGAGGACACCCAAGCTCTGGCAGCCTATATGAAAGAATTCATGAAAGAGCATCAATAGAACAGGTCACGCCAACCTTCACCTGGCCTTCACACACGTGGCGTTCCTCTCATTTCGCCGTGTCCTTTTATTAATTTCACATCCGTGACAGATGGTAACACCCTTCGGTTGTTGCTAATAATAAGCTAATAACTCCTTCTTTTCTAGTAATGTCTTAGTTACATCCGTGTTTCAACTAAATAGTCTTTATGAATATGTCCACTAACAGTGCTTTAAATGTAAATACTGTAGGTAATTCTTGTTACTTTTTCAAAAGATGTTTACATTCCAGTAAATCTTTGGAGATAACTAAACACTTTGCAGTGTAATTTCTTTCCTCGAGTCCTGTTATTTATTTATTTTTTTTACAAGCAAACGCAGACAGAAGAAAGAGAGAAAATATTAGTTTTGAAATTTGGGTGAACAGGACACTTTAATTAGCTGTATCATATTGTACATTATATTGACCAATGAATATGTGTATAAACTGTCTAAGTAACTCCAACAGTATTACTAAAATTATTGTAGTTTTATAATAATATGCACAACACAACAATTTTATGCGCACCTCTACCAGTTTGAAAAAGAACGTTGTGGCATTACATGTGTAACTTTTAGGTTTGTGGTCTTTTTTAAATCAGCATCACTTCAACTATTAAGACGTATATTTTTGAGCCTCTGCAGCTTATAATGTTTTTATGAAAAAACAACAACACCAATTTCCAGTTATTTGAATTTTAAATTAACATTACACTTCATGAATGATCTTTATTCATTATAGATATGATAAGTTTAAAGAGAACACAGTTTTTTGGCCACCTGCTAGTTCTTAAGTTGGTATTAGACATGTTCATGCCTATTTTACAGGCATGAACATGATAGTTTGTGTGGTTTTTGTCGTGGTCAGTCGGGATTTTCTCTATACTACTACAGTGTTTGTAGGAAATATGCATTTCTATAAGAGAATTTGGATAAAGGGTGTGTTGAAAATGTGTGTTGAAAGTGGACTTGATAAAAATTTCTTGCTTAATACTTTTTTTTTATAGTGTAATGACCTCCTAAAACTGGCTATTGTCTCAGTGGGTGGTTATTGAGAGATGTTACAATACTTTTGTTACATTGGCTGCACAATCTGAAACTAGAACTTCAAGTGCTGGGACGCAACATGAGTAGGAGCTGTGAGACGGAACTTTACACTGTAGCAAAGCTGCTGCTGCAGGACAGCGCTGTGTGAAGTAAGTCTATGAAATGTTCACTTTCAAACATAATGTTTTGAATATTAGTTAAAAAATAATCCACAACAAAAGGATATGCATCATCACGCCATGCGTAAGTTATATCCAAAATCTGTATATTTAATAGATATATTCGTGGTTTTCTCCAAACAAAGTTGGTCTATGATTGTAGTTCACTACTGGCGGCGGAGCATTTGCGGAATATTTAGCAATGCAGCCTAATATCAAGAAGTTAAAGCGAAGCAAGAAAAATCTTAGTTTTAGTTAAGTAGTTTTTCTTTTCGACAGGTTCCAGCTTGTGACGTACATCACCACCGTGTGTTATCGGTTGGTTATGGCAGATCCAGAGTCGCTCTGGGCTGATTTAGTGGTTTAAACCCACCTTCTAGTGAGACAGAGGGAGTGGACAGACTCCAGGTAGGGACCAGGTAAGGTAAAACTGTTTTTACTTCAAATGGCCACTAGGTGGAAGTATTCATCAAGTAATGTTAGAGTTGTTTTTTTGTTTTTCCCCAAGCTCAGGGGGCTTTGACTCTTTTCACAATGATGTCTGATGTTGTAGTTCACCTCCACCACCAACCACAACGCTCTGCAGACACTCCAATCATGTTGGCCACACATTTACATTAGCACAGCATAAACAACATGTTTGCATGCATAGAAATCTATGTAAATCCCTTAGATTTAATATACTTCTTGAAATATATCAATGTAGTCGGTGATCATAAGTTTTAACCTCTGAAATTGGCTCATTCTTGACTCTATGCTCAGGACTATTTTCTTACTTTCATTTTGAAATGTAATAAAAAAAGAAAAAAAATCGTGGCATCGAGGAAGGACACCTGGTAAAGTAAATCCAGGGCTTATTATTTTATATAACATCCCCGATGATTCTTTCCGAAAGTAATTTTGGCTGTTAGCAAATATCAATACCAAGAGCAGGGGAGAAAGTCTGAATGTTGGTGTTGACTGTGGATCCCCGGGGCTGGAGAATGTTGGGCCTGCTGCGAAGGTTTGTGTGCCCACAGATAAAAATGTTCTGCCGGAGCGAGGTATTGCTTTAAGCCGGCAAAACTTCTGTTACACAGTGAGTCTCGTCGCTTCCTCAACATTCCTACGTACCCGCAACTTTCTGAGGGCTCCTCTGGTCACCGGCCTCGTTGGGGAAGGGAACTTTGGGATCCCACTGGCTGTAATGGGCCTTCAGTCTAGTCATCAATCATCCTTTCTCCACGGGGAGCATAAATATCCATCTGAGCTCCTTCACCTCCTTCGCTGTAGCTGGATTTGCTGGCCTCTCTCCAGTGTACGGAAGTTGCTCTGCAAATTAAGCAACTGCATCTCCACGCTCGGCTCTGCTGTTTTATGTCAGTCGCTGTGTGTTTTTGGCTCTGCTTTTTTTCTTTTTCTTTAATATTTCACACAGTTTTCCTATAGCTGCCCCTTTAACTCATAAGGACCCACAGTGACACCGGTGTAGCAAAAACTTTGGTTCCCCCAGACTCTTCCTTATGAGGTTTTATGTCTGAACTTAAATCATTAAAGTGACATATACTGAGCATCCTAATATGGAACATGTTTACCACTAACGCAATGTTACATGTACATCAAAATACAGATCTTTGGGGGAAAAAAGTTTTATTCTGAAAAACCTTTCTAAATGTGTTCTACGTGGCCCACTTGGTTTATGGTATTACCCACATAATTTTCCTTTAAGGATTAAGGACTTTAACTTATGGGTTAAAGTCACTCAAATGCTGTTGGGAGGGCTTATATTACAAAATAAGAAATTGATGCCTGGACACATTGTGCTATTGTGACCACATTTGGCAACTATATGTAGATATATATATATATATATAGATATATATAGCTGAGTGACTATTACCAGTGGTGTCATTTGTCCTTTATGTGGCGATGTCCCACCACCATCATATGGGACTCCATGTTGTAGCTTTTGGTGCTGAGGTTGTTTCAAGGCTCTGATTTTGACTTTAGAAAGTTAAATCCTGCTACTGTTGTTTGCCAACTTCAAAATCTCTCGTTATGAGCTTAGATCGAGGTGAATAACAGTAAAGTAACTCTGGATATTGGAAAACCTGCCCATCCGAGAAAATCAGAGCAACGACTAAGCTTAACACGTCCATGTGCATATATACGGTATGAAATACAATCTGTTTCTTCTTTGGCTTTCCAAAGGGAACCTGGGGTCTGACGCTGTTATGCAGGCCCGCGGTTATGATTGTGACGGCCCATGTGGGGTTGGGTGGCGGCGTGGGTCCAGACAGAACATACAATAAGATCCAGTGTTGCCTGGGGCCTGTGAAGTATGGCAACGTGACACAAGAAAGGATTTATGTGAGATTTGTTTCCGCCATTGTTGGATTACCCCTACGGCCACTCAAGAAATCAAGGGAGTACTGATTATTGTACGGGATAATTACAACAAGTCCTACGAGCTCAGCCGTAACGGGACCTGAACGGATCTCTCTGACCACGTTTAAAAGCTCCGGATCCCCTCGGTAGAAAAAAAAAACTAGAACAAATCAGGTGATGACAGATTACAGATTAATTCACCTGACAAAGGCAGATTTTAAACGATAATGACGGAGCTTGTGGAAGCTGTCCGGTCCACTGGGGGGCGCAGCCATCGGTAGCGGCCCAGAATTAATTGAAACAGGCCTGTCAACAATTTGCGGGTGTTCTGTCTGTGTTAGACGCACCCTGCCGCCTGTGCTTGTGGCCGCAAAATGAAAATTTGACGAGAGTCGAGAAATAACAGAACAACTTGTAAAGCTCGCCTTGCTCTTTTATAAGTCGAGCTAATTTTAATATTGCTCCTATATTTATCTGGTTGATGGTAACATATTCTTTTCAATGGAAACCTTTTTTTTCCCTGTCTTTTCTTTTTTTTGCAGATGTCTCCATCAACTTTGCAAGTCCTTTGTACTCCTCTCTAAGCCCCGATGATTGCTGAATGAAATTTGGATTTCGAACAGAAAAAGCCTAACCTCTCTGTAATTTTCCCCCCCGAAAAATATTGTCCATGACCCCCGCAGCAGATCCACATTAAAGGAGGGAAAAAAGAAAAAAAGAAAGTAAGTGTAAGATAAGAAGAGGCAGAGGGGCTTTGAAATGCGAGTAGGTTACAGCAGAGATGGGAGGTTGCGACAGGATTGTGTGGTGATTTTCATCCTGTCAAGCCCACTAATGTCGAGGTAATGCCACCGGCAGGCTGCAGTAAGACGGTGATAATGAAAAACACCGGGGAAGACAATATCAAATGGCTCTTCTACATCCTACAGTGGAGATTAGTCGACACAAAAGTAGGGTGGCAGAGGCAGGGGAAGCAGAGGCAGGCTTTAGTGCTGCTGATTGAGTCTCTTGTCAAGAGCTCCGTGCTCCCAGCATGAAAAGTTACTGTGACTGACGTCCTTTATACAGTCTATTTCAGACACACACACACACGTACAGTTTGCATTGCCTCAGAATCTGTTTTCTATAGATACTGTATATGCTGTCTGCACAAGGATGGGGGATTTCTGAATTGTGAATTTTCCCCGGAACTGTGCATCGAAGGAAAATTAGAACACTTCCTCCCCCACCCGCATGAAAAGAAAAAGAAAAAAATTAATGTGTGCTCCCCCCCAAAACCTGGCCGCCACATTTCTGTGTATCTCCGCTGGGAAATGTGAAGCTGAAAAATGTAGATTCCTGTTTGTCAGTGATCGCAGCGATAGAAAACCTGTAAAAAAAAACCCTGCATTCATTTGTTTTTGCCACTTAAGAACAAGCCACCGGCTCCCACAAAGATAAATTTGAAGTCGTATTTCTGACCACCTGGTCGGTGTAAGACCAATATCCTTGTAGCCCTGTTCTGAACTCCTCCGACTCCTGAGGGAAATATCCAGCTCTTCCGCTGATAAACGCTGCATTATGTTCATCAGCTTTGTTTGTCTGCTGTTTAGTGCTGGGCAGGGACAAGTGTATAGTGGCTTTTTTTTCCTGAAAATAGCTGCCTGATGTGTCTGGAAATGATGCTAATGAGAGTGGCGACGAGGAACCAAAACAGTTAAGTTGCAGGTACATGCCTCAAAACACAGATCGGCGCTTTAGATGTGAATTACATAATGTTACAGAGACATAGCGGCAGAGTTACCTCTACTGGGATTGTTGACAACCCGCCAGTCGACAGATGTGTACGTTGGTTTGAGGTTTTCAAAAGCATCGACTTCTGGTTCTCTGACGATCTGATACGACAGATGTGGATTGCTTGTTATATGCGGATGATGTGGTTGTGTATGCATGTGCTCCGTCTCTAACTAAATCTCTGCGGACTGATCTCATCAAGTCTGAGTTGTTTTCGATGCGATAAGTTGTTTGCTCCCAACAAGCCTGTTGTTTTGTCCATTTCTATCACTGACCAATTTGATTTTCAAAACTTAATACCTAGGAGTCTGGTTTGATATAAATTTAAACCAGGAAATACAATTTTTACTAGTTAGCATGTAGACTCAAGCATGGTCTGATTTGATATTCATGGATTTGGCCATTCTCAGGCTGTTTTCGGGACAAGGACACACACCAGTGTGCAGAAAGTCACCATAGATAGTAAAAGGGCATCTTATTTTTTATTCACACAGAGGGCACCCTAGAGGGAACCATATCACATTCTGTCACTGGAAGGGCACGTCAGAGGGCAATCCATCATGTTGGCTTGCACGTCGGACATTCTAAAGAAGACTATCGTGTTTTATCTACCCTCTTGGATGCTCCAGCGGAGGAGGATGTGGGGAAACCAACCCCCCCACTCCCACCACTGACTTACAGGCTTCTCTGTATGACATTCCCACCAGTTGTGTTTGTCAGTGTGCTTAAAATGCATCAATAGCACAGTTGCATTTTTTGGATTTGCCATCAGGTAGTGCATGCATACAGCTCAGTGAAACTTTAACAGGGACTAGAAGGGGAAAGATTCACCATCGTGCAAGAAATCCAGGAAGGAAGGCAGGAGGCCCTGGACACACAGTGACAAAAGATCATTACAGGAAATGTTTCCATGAATGGGTGTGACGCTGGGACAAATTGTATTGCTTCTTCAAGGAGAGTACTTTGATGGGGTTTTAGAAAAGGCATCGGCGAAAGATTTATAATGATACTTCTGGGAATACGTGGTGTGTCCCGACCCCCCCATACCCTACCTGCTAAACATCAGCTTTTTTAGCATTGTGTTAGCATGCTGACATTCGCTTTCAGTCGGCAGCGTCTCGCTGGCTGTGGCCTCGTCGTGTTTGTCTGTAGCCGTCACACGTCAACGTTTGTATCAGGCCCGAATGACTCAGGCCCCTAATTCGGCTGATCTTATTATGTCATTGAGTCATGAAGGAAACCCTTTGCAAGCCGGTCCTATAGCCCATGTGACTCATTGTCGGATCGCCCCTAAATCATGTGCTGATTGTACCGATGTACCTACATAATGCATTATGTTTACAACCCGAGTTGATTCATGACCGCCACAGTCTCTCACACGAGCTCGAGCGTTGCCAGTAATTAAAAGCTGTCACGATCAGAGGCGCGCAGCCTTTTTTTGTCCCCCCCCCCCACCTTTTGTTATTATTCAGCAAGCTCATGAAATTGAATGTCTTTTATGGAACAGTTCAGTTAAAGGCCATCCCAGTGATTCATGCAGGGGAAAAAAGGAGAAGACGGTTTCCCTTTATTTCACAACCTCACATCTCTCTCTCCTCCTGTGCTCTCTTCCTTCCTCATTTACATCCATTTGCCTTCCCCTTACGTAACGTGTCTTTCCTCTGCCTACTATCTCATTTAAGTCTCTTTCCACGTCCTTACATCTCAGCATCGTTTAATATCTTTCTCAACTGAACCTCTATTCCTTCTTTACCTTTCCCTTTCCTGTGCATGTGTGTGTGTGTGTGTGCGTGTGTGTGTCTCTAATAGACCCATTGCTCCACGAGGCTAATCTTGTTAGCACCAAATGCACCATGTTCCGCTATAGCTCCTCTTAATTGCTGTTTTGTTATTAATGAGTGGGGAGCATGGAAATCACTCTTAATTAGCTTGTCTCATTCGGCAGACATCTCGAGTGAAGCGACGGCGACGGCGCTCAGGCACAAACACGCCAGGGATAATTAAAGCACTTCACTTGTCGGAGTATTTATCTAAAGCGAAGAGCAACAAGCCGTTCCCGCAATTAGCCCTGTCATTCATTAGCGGCGGAGTGCCATTGATTTGAGTGTTGCGTTGTCATTTCGCCACCGCCGACACTCGTTCTGCCAGCGACGCCATTGAACGAGTGTGCTTAACTCGTTCGTGAAACAAAGAGTCGCCGCCTGGCCTCTCTGGACACTTTTATTTTTCTACGAATTTTTTTTGCCAAGTCACTGACTACACCCACTTTGTGCACACATACGAAGCAGATTACTGTGGCAAAACAGGTTACAGGGCATGAAATCACATTCCATGTTTAGCTGCAGAGGTCGGCATACTTCCAGTGTACATTCGGCGGTGCTTTTCCAGTTTTGGCTTCTGGTTTACGTGAGAGGTCGTCCAAAATCGTCCAAATAACCAGGTTTCTCTTGCAAGAAAAACTACCTGTGGTAACTAAATTTCTTCCAAAGACCTGAAACTAAATCACCTTAGTGCAGTGATGAGATGTCGTCTTGCAATCAGTGTAATGACAAAATGTGTTAATAGTTTTTTCATTGGAACAAGGTGAAAATCATTAATAATTTATCTGGAAGATTTGGAATAAATTAAACATTGTTTAAGAGGCAATCATTTTTTTCTTTAACAAACACCTTCTTCCACAGCAGACATCTTGACATGTTCATAGAAGGAAAAGCATGTGAACCAGTTTTGCAAGCAAAGACTCAATTACAGGTTGATTTTAAAGGTTTATAGGGGTCTGCTGGAGCCAATCCCAACGCATTACAGGTGAGAGGCTGGGATACACCAGCCTATCGTGGGGCACACACACACACACACACACACACACACACACACACACACACACACACACACACACACACACACACACACACCATTGACTCACACCTACAGGCAATTAAAAGTCCCTAATTAACCTAATCATGTTTTTGGACTGTGGGTGGAAGTTAGGGAACCCAGAGAGAACCCACATGGACACGAGGAGAACACACTCCACACAGAAAAGTGTTCCGAAGAATATGTCAATAATTGCTCCAATCCATAGTTTTAAACAATATATTCCAGCACCCACTTGCTGGCTAATATTTTTTGCACATTAGGAACACAGCTGATGTTTTGTCTCAGGAACATTACCTTCAAATTAGACTAGGGTGACAACGCCTTACTAAAAGGTACGTACATGAGAAAATTGGCACAGGATGAACCTTTAATGCCCTCTGTGGCTACAATGCAATTTTATATCTCTAAGATAAGATAGACCCACTGGCCATTACACAGGAGAACCATCTCACCTTAATAAACCAACAACTGTTGGAGTTAAAGTCAAACTCACCTTGAAGTGGTTACATAAAATAGATTTAAAGCTTTCATATCTTTGTATCACCTTATATTTGGCAATTAATTTAATTTTTTTACATTTTTTATTAAAAAAAAATAATCATAAAATCATGCATATTTATAACTATAATTGGACCATCTACACTGGTGCAAATCGGCCAATCTAAAACCCTGAGTGCTTCACTATCAATCCTGCAGCCCATTGGCCACTGACAGATTCTCCTCCAGTATTTCAGTGATTCTAGCTCCATGCAGACAGACTTGCCACAAATGGCCCCGAAACGGTTTCCAGTCCTGAATAAATGTCCGTTGCCTACAGATTCAGCATTATTCACATGCAGAATCTGCTTATGGAGATTATGTCCTAAACACTCATTTGTGTAATTAATCCAACACTTTCTTCAGCACACTACATACAGAAATTCAATAAAAAAATTCTGCAGCTCTCTTCTGATATCCGGCCGTATACCTTTCACAGCAGGAAATAAAAAAACGAAGTGCTCTGAAATCATGTATTTTTGGCGTGTGCGACGTGAGCGAGAGCACCTGTCTCTGTTTCCGTGACCCTGACATGTTCTGATGACAGACCAGTGGCAGTGCATTAAGAAAATTTAATTTGCACCTACAGCTATGTGAGATGGAGGGAGGGAACTCATATGGGGCAAGACTAATTTCTGCCTGGGGATATGTGTTCATGTGTGTGTGTGTGTGTGTGTGTGCGTGTTTGCCCGCCCGTCTTCTTGCCAACACAAACACTTTAGTGAATATTTAATGCACGTGTTTATGTGTGTGTGTGTCTGTCAGTGTATGATAACAGGATGTCAGCAAAGACAGAGGAGTTAATGAGGCCTTTTTTTCTCCACCAGGAGTGGAATGAACTAGGTGCACACGGCTCTGTGAGCACCACGTCTGTGTGTAATCAGGACTGTCATGTTGGTAATCTGTGCAGCTGTAGTGCCGAGTATCACTACGCACATTCAGATTCATCCTCAGCACCCATAGCCTCTCAGTCCATTTGACAAACCTTGGATTGAAGTCGGACGATTCAGACACTTCCTCCATCAGAATAGCAAAGAGATGGCAGCAGGATTCTCCTGTCATGATGGGGCTGTTTTATATCTTAGGTGTGTAGGGGAGGATGATAATACTGTTATTTAATTCTTGTTTAAAGAGAAAGCTTTGTAATTGAAAGGCTTGTTGAAACAGATGTCTTCCATTGCTTAAGGAGCAGCAGTGAGTGTGTTATCTGTATTAGCGTTGAAGTCTTTTGCATGAATGGAAAATCATGATGGTTCTTCTGTACTTTTAAAGAAGTCAAAATCTGCTGTTTATCAGAAACTCCTTGAACAAATTTTAAATGATTGTTTAAGATCCTGTAATAGTATTTTATGGATTAAACTACCACAACTACTACAACAGTTTCCCTTCTATCTGTTCTCTCCACCGTTATGATCTGAAATATGGTAAACCTCAAGGTTCTGTATTGGATCCCCCCTTTTTTTAATACATTAATATGTTATGTGATATTTTATTAATTAAGCTAATATGTAAATATGGGAGTCAATTGTTTGAATAATTATAGATAATTATAGAAACTATAGATATTTTTCTTTTTTTAATCATCTTAAATTTAACTTTACTTTGTCTAATCTGTATCATAGCAGCATTTGTGTAATACACTGACAGCTGAAATGCTTAAAATAGCTGGTGACCTATATTTAAACCTAAAATTCAGAGAGCTTGGAACACTATGTTCTTTCCAAGCAATTTAGAATTCTAGAGAAGGTTTGTTATAGTGTCATTGATTGCAATAGTTTATATTTTCATGCTTAACATGCAACTTTTAAACGTGCAACTTTTAGTAATGGCAAGGGAGATATCCTTCATTTTGAACCTTTATGTCCTTATACACAAAAATTTAGGCTTTAGGTTAGTTAAGAAAGTCAGATGGTCACTAAAGGTAAGTAAGTTCAGACTGACTGACCAGCTTGATCAGTGATTGCATACAAAAATTTACTCCTAATCTATGAAGCTATTTCTCCTCATTAAGTAGTTTAAAAATCATCATGGTTTGACAAAACAAGTTATTATAATTTATTTTGCAAGTAAGTGTTTTACCATTCCTCCATGAGTGATAATATAATGCTTTTTATTAAAGACTGGGTTTGTGATGACAGGAACGTCTTTCAGTTAGCGGACTACAAATTCCTTCATAAAGTGCAGGAAGAATCTAACACCGTGTTTTGTGTTTGCATTTCTGAATAAAATGAGGCAAAAAAAAAAAAAAGAGTAGTGCCAGGGGTAAAACTTTTTGTTCAGCGTAATCTCATCTGATGTAGTGCTGCAGTGTTTCCTCTGTCTCTACACGCTCATGTCCTCAGCAGGCAGCCTCATAAATTGGACAGCTAAGCCTTTCATAAAGTTTAATAAAGCGCTGTTTCGAGGCTCAGGGGAGCTGGTATTAGTGACGAGAGCCACCGCGCCATTCCAGCAAATCACATCATCATAATGAGGCTGTACTATGGGAGTAAGACACCTCGCTTACCACCCACACATCCGCCCACCTCCCCGCCAGCCCCCCTTTTGTTTTCTTTATCATTCCTCTGACACCATGCGATGTCTTCACTTCACAGCGTTTTTTTTTTTTTTTCCCCCGACGGGAAAAGCGTTGTTTAAACGCCGCGGCCGGCCCGGGCGGGTTGGGGTTATTTTTCATTTAGTAAAGATCACAGACGGTGTAAATGCTCCGGCGGCATGCTGTGAATGCCAACGCCGCCATGATTGGCAGCTCGACGGCGGCGGCAGCATTTGCATGGCATTTAGCTGGGCGGGCAATGGCCACCCCTAACACCAAGGTGGGTAAATAAGATGACTTTTTCTGTTCACACAATGTACACGGGCACAAACACACACACACACACACACACGCTCGCTTATGCACCAGCGCATGCAATCTCACTCTTCAACAACCCCCGACCACCTTGGCCTGCCAAACCCGGAGCCGCTCATTATTGTGTGGCATTTACTGTAGGCAGAGGGAAGGGAAGGGACATCTCGTTGCGTGGGCAGTGAGTGGACCACGGACAAGTCTGAGCCTCCCACTTTTACATTTTCAGCTGCTATTTGACGACGATTAGGCACAGTTGCGATTGCCCAGAGACCTCAGAAGCAACATAAATGCAAGCTGTGATGCAGCTTTTGTATTTGGAGGCTAATATCAAATCATCTTTGTTTTAGTTTATTCAAAGAGCATTATTAATATACTTGAAGTCAGAAAAGGGAAATCTGATGCATCCAGGTGATTAAATTATCCTGAGCTTCTTTCACCCTGATTTTTTACATTGCACAAGATTGCACCTCTGAAATTTGGTCACATCGAACCGGGTGCTTCTTTGTATTATCAGGCTTTGATAACAACCCCCCCCCCCCCGGCGATCCAATGACACAAGTGCTGTTTAAACAGTTGCTGTCCCTGGACGGGATGCGGAGAGCAGGCAAACAGCTGGTTACACGAGCACAAAGCTGGCCCAGGGCAGAGTGCACGGAGCCGCCTTTAATCAGCGGAGACACAAGCATTCAGGGGAAAAAAGAGCTTCCTCTGTCAAAAGACAGGTACCGAAAGAATATATACTGCATTCAGTGGTGCAAAGTGACCTCAAACTCTGCAGTGGAAGAACAGGAGAATGCATACATACTGATAGACAGTATGACAAAGCATCTTAACTAAGAGGTGGGACATATTTATACAGACACTAGATTTTATACATAAGTTGTTACTTTTGCTGTAAAGTGCTGATTATGTTCACAGGCTTTTCAGGTTATTATTTACATTTTATAATATGTAAATGTGAGTTGCCAGGTTGTGAGCTCAGATTTCAATGGTTTGTCTATATCCACATTAAGTTAAAGCTTACTTCTTAATGTATTCTATGCATAAACCCAACGAAGGATTCTAGTCACCTGACGTCTGCATCTTAAGTAACGGAGGGATAAGCCGGGCAAATGTTAGCGATAGCTTGGGTAGCGATGGAGAACAGCATCAGAGGAGCCCAGATTTAATATTTCTGGATCTTAGGTTATCAGGGAAATAAGCTGAGAGAATGTTTACAGCAGCTCCCAGCATCCCATGCTACTCGACGCCATTGTCTCGCTCTTTAGTTATTGTTTTGATTCATAGAGTCCTACTCAGAAAATGACAAATTTTGCATTCAGGAAGATTTCTTTTTTTATATGTGCTCTTCGCTATGTATTATTGTCGCTTGATAACATTTACATTTTGTCTTTATGTCCTGCTAACTGAAATAAAACTCAATGATGATGATGATTGTTTGAATAGCCATTGTAGGGCCAGAATCTATTTAACATTTATAGACATTGTACTATATGACTGCAAACAACTTCTAAATGTGGAGGCTTCTAAATGAATCACTTTAAGTGGATGAGTACTGATTACATATTTGTTTTAACACTGAAGAATCCAGTAAGTTATTGTTAAAATGTGTTATTCTCCAGAATATTTTGCACACAGTGTAGCTATAGCTCTTGTGGTGTTTGTAGTTGGAAGAAGTGCTTGGACTAGTTGAACCCCTATGAATTAACATATTTGTATATGTTCACATACTCCCGTCGGAGGAAGTCGAGTCATCCCCTTCCAAGTAATCTCCTTTTCTCATATTTTATCCAGCTGCAGAGCAATCACACGCTCACATTTACCCGCCTTCCCTCAACTTTTATTCACCCGAAATGATTCCGGAATGACATTACCGATGACAGCCAGGCAATAACGAAAGTACAAGAACTTCTTTGAAAAACAATAAATCAATAAGCCTCGCCAACATATCCTGTTACATTCCCGACTCCTTGACACCTGAAGCTCATTAAACACAGCCTAACGTCAACTTAGGAGAAAGAGAGTACACAGAGGCTCGCCTTTTCACAGCCTATCACAATAAGAGCTACTGAGCAACCTTGATATATTGTATATACTAGAAATAAATATGATTGTCCTTTAATCTGATTTTATTATACTGGGGACTCCCGCTGGCAAACCTACTGAGGCCTGATAGCCTGTAATCTTATTGCAGGGGGCACGGTGTGTTTCATATCCCCTTCTTGATGGTGTTTTATCATGTCAGGGCTATTATTGTTCCTATTGGTATATGTGTTTCTGCATTTATATGCGCCGGTGTATATAACCTAATAAATCGAGTTATTGCACATTCTTGAGCATCTGTCTCTGTTTGCATACGTACGTGCGCGTGTTTGCGTGCACCCTGCTCAGCCAGGAGCTCAGCTGCGGGTGCCGCGTTTCGCCCCCCCTCGGTGTGTCGGACCGCCTTGAGGGTTCTGCTCTGTTTATGAACCGGGCATATTGACCCACTTTGTGGCCTTGGCGTTTTCTCTTTCTCTTTCTCTCTCTTTCTCTCTCTCTCTCTTTTTTTTTTGTCCGCCTGCCGGGGCATATTGTGAGGCTGCGTGGCAGGAGAAACGAGCGCACTCAGACTGAACTAAACGCTATACGCATCATTGAGCAGCATTACCAACCTCTCCCCACTCATCACTCTCACTGGATGCTGAAGGTGTGTGTGCATGTGTGTGTGCATGTGTGTGTGTGTGTGTGTGTGTGTACAGTATGTGCCCGTGTAGAGGGCTCTGTTAACTAGAAGGTCTAATAAATCAAACTGTCTGTCCACAGCCTCCTCCCTCTCCTTCGCCCGTACCTATTCCCCATTTACTCCTCCCCTCCCCACCCCCCCCTTCGTTCTATCTTTCCTCCTCCATCGCTCTCTCCATCTCTCTCTTTCATGTCCTGTAATTCTTCTTTTAAAGCTCAGGGGGTGGTGTTGGAGGCATTACGGGCCTCCTGATAAATCACTGTCTGGGAGCAGAGCAGAGTAACATGGCCATCTGCGGATCAACTTACTGTCGCACGCATGTGTGTGTGTGTGTGTGTGTGTGTGTGTGTGTGTGTGTGTGTGTGTGTGTGTGTGTGTGTGTGCACGCACAGAACTATACTTGGTAATGCATATATCTCACCAGTGATTGCACACTTTTCTCACAGTGTGTGTTTGCGTGCACACACGAGTATACAGTATGTGTCTCAGGTACTTGTGATTATGTTTTATGTATGCCGTGTGCACATGTGCGTGCACGTGCTACAACCGAATGCAGGATCTGGCCTGTACTGATCTCCATGTCCTGCTGAATAGTGGCTGATTGAGACACATGGACTGCCTTTGTGCCCTGATCTAGTTGCCATTGATTACCTATCAGGGTTTTTGATTGCATCCTGGAAGTAATTCTTTTAAATAGGCCCTAATGGCCTTCAATCTGGGCTGATGACGACCTCGGAGAGTCCAATCGCGGATCCATTTAGGCCCTTTCAGACCCCTCCATGTACACTCTGAAACTCTCCCTCATTGCTCACTCCCTCTCCTCGCTGCCCCCAGCTGCCTCTTTTTTCTCTCCCGGTGCCGTGTCAACACCCATAGCTCTACGTGACAGCGGGAACACCACCTTGGAACTAAAGACACCGAGAGATCTTACACTACTTTTGATAGCGAGGGGGGGGGGAGCCGATCAAGGAAGAAGGTGAGCAAAAATAATTGAGGACGACGGCGAGAAGGACAGAATAGGATACTAACGGCATAATCCTGCTTTTTAACCCAACGAGACAAAGTCAGAGGCAGAATGGGGGTTTCAGACCTGCGAAAAAAAACAGGATGAAAACAAAGCCATGGTGAAAGGAGAGGTATGACAGGTCTGTTAGGGATGAGAGAGGGGGGGGAAGGGGGGGGGTCTTCTCGTCAGTATGTCAGCCTGTGTTATTATAGTCTGAGGGTTGGACGGAGGCATGAGAAGGAGCAAGATGAGGAGGAGGAGGGGGAGGAGGGGCTGCAGCAGACAGGAAGAGGGCTCGCCGTCTAATCCTCCAATTTTCTTACATTACTGCTCCCCCTCCTTCTCTCCACCTCCGTCCTTCCCTCCACCGCCTCCACCCCCCCACTCATGCTGCCAAGGCTGTCGACAAATGAAACTGGAGATAGCGGTGGCTTCACTGAGATTGACTTGAAGGAGTAAAAACACACACACACACAGAAAAAGGGGGAAAAGCAAGACGGGAGACCTGCTGCCCCTCTAAACAACATAGATGTACCTAGAAAACCTCGGTGGCTCAGTCGTCTTTTGTACCCCCCCCCAAAAGATAGGAAACAACCCGGTGTGTGTAGGGTTCCTATATGTGCTTTTCCGCAAACTTTCCTCCCCGCACCTCTGTCAGCAGTCCATTAAATCGTGGCGGCGCGGGCGAGGCGGAGCGGCCGATTGATTTGAAATGACGTGCAGAGAAAATGCAGCTGTCTTGTTGTGAAAGCAGGCCCCCCGAGCATGATCAATAACTTCCTGCTGATGAGGAGAAAAAACCTGATGACAGAATATTAAATTAAAGAGATTGTTTTACACCGGCAACGTATTAATGGCTCACTTTGCAGAATTACGAAGCAATGATGACAAACAAGGTTCCTCTGCCAGGCACCGCCGCTTGTTAATATGCTGAACCGTGTTTATTTATTGATAGATATATATTTTTGCAGGATTGCTTTTATTTAACTCTGAGTTGTACGGTACCTGGTTGCCCCCCCACCCCCTCCCCGGCGGTGATTTGATGAATGGCTGCTGTTGATTAGATCTGGGCTTTAGAATTGAGAATGAAGCGGAGCTTTTAGGGGAATTGTGCTCCCAAATTCCGGGTAATGTTTCTACAATTTACAGTCAAATTCCCTGGATGAATAAAAATCACATACAACAGTGCAAGGCATTTTTTTTAAATATAGTGAAGGCAACATTTTCTCCTTCCCATGTCTAAAACTCGCCAAAAAACAAAAAGAAAACACTCTTTATTCCCCACTTATGCTACTAACAAACCCAACCATAATTTCCAGCAAAGATTTTTTTTTATAACGTTAAGTCAATATTCTCGTCCTCCCTTCCTCACCACAATTCGGTGATTTACATGTCCCCGCCCTCTTGATTGACTTGCATTCCAATCACTTCTCATTGGGCCAGGCAGAACCCTGACTGAGTGGGACTAATTTGCCATGCTAATGAGATGGCTCCGACAAACAGAGCCAGCTGGAGACCGGAGTAAATGATCCTGTCATCAGTCAAGAACACAAACATGGCTAACAGCTAATTAGCCCGCGGCAGTTTGTAGAGGTGACATTCTATCTGATCTGTGCCGCGGCAGAGAAGAAAGAACAATAAAGGAGATGGCGGGAGGGAGGGCGGGATGGGAAGGGGAGGGGGGGTTGGCTCAGTGATGAATTTGGCTTTTTGTTTTCCCCAAACACACCCTTGTGGCATTGGCTAGAGAAACACATGTACACTTGCAAACACACACACACACACACTCAGACACATGCACACGCCCACCACCATCTATAGCCCCCCCACCACCCCCCGTCTCCTCTGCATTGTGCCAAGCAATATGAAGCGACTTTGTGCCATCAGAGCGAGGGGAGAAAATATGCTAAGCAGACAATCAGAGGTGTACCCCCCGGTGCTAAACAGCCAATCACGGATGTCCCAGTGTGTGTCACCAGCCAGCAGGAGGCAGAATTAGTCCTGGTTAGCAGCCAGAACCCCTGTCGAGTGGCTGATTAGTCTTTTAGACTGAAGAGGAGACAAAGTGTTAAAAAGTCCGAACCATCTAGCTGAGATTCTCCCGCACGCTAAACAAAGACGAGACATGTCGTATTCGGAAATAAAAAGTTAGCACGCATCATTGTTGCCGTTTGCGATTCACCGGATTCTTTCTTATCACATTATTATTACACACATAGCGTCACTGATGCTGCCAACGCAGTAGGGATGTTTAAGAGTCCCCTGCAGTATTATGCACGATACCTCCTCTTCACCGCCTGTGAGATGTGCAGTAATACGTTTTGGGATCTTGCAGCTCTGATTAGCACGCTGAATTATTTGGGCCCTCAGGATTTCTTTTTTCCCTCCCGATGTCATCACTTCCCTGGTAATTAATTGCACTTCCTCCTCTGTAGGTCTGTCTCCCTTTTTCTTTTTTTTTTCCTGCTTTCAGGACCCCGGTCTGTTTGTCAGCCGGTTTCGCTGCATGCTATTTCAGGTTTTTATCAGCACAAACACTCACATCCATCCATTTGTAATCTAATAAAGAAATGGCAGCAATCTGTATGTTCCTTTTGGGGGACTGGATGACTTTGAGCACCAGATGCTGATGTTCCCCCAGAGTCGTTACCGTGATGGAGCCGATCCTTAACTGTCTCCAATAAAGACGCACGCTTCCTCACACACACACACACACACACATGCACGCACGCACACACATGCACAAATGCACACGCCCCCTCCCTTTGCTCACTCAGTGTGGAGGCAGGATTAACCTGCTGGTAGCGGAGTAAATCCATCGCTGCGCTGCCTCCGCCTCTCTGTCTCTGTGTCTGAGGAGGCCTGGTTATCCCTTCACACAAGCTCCCTGTTCAAAGGAGCGGCCGCCGGGGATTAATGACGTGTTAAAGGGGTGACCATGGGGGATTTAGACGCAGCTTGCTATAAGGACGGGGAGATTTAAGAACACGGACCAGTGATTAGTGCTCATTGAAGTATGATTAGTTAGACACTGAACCCCCCTACACACACACACACACACACACACACACACACACACACACAGACAATGACAGACAGGTGCTTTATTATTATTCTATAACCCTGAGGATGGTGTGGTGGCGAAAGGACAATCTCATTGTGGTGCTCTGATAGTCGGCTAAATATATATCGCTGTAACCCTGCTGACCTAAAGAACAGAATCAGAAACCTCCAGAGTCAAGTTCAAACAACAAGAAGGGCAAAGTCTTACAGTCAAGATCATCTTGTCGTTTTTTAAATTTCCTACATGATCCAAAAAGGTATTGTAAGGGTTTAAATTGACTTTGGCTTTTCTATCCTCTAGCTTTGAATTCAATTCAATACATATAAAACCTATGACATAACCTATGATACATTTAAAACCAGGTGCATGTGATGCACCAGGTTTTAAATGTATCACTGCACGTAGATGTGCACCTTTTTAAGTCTAAACATGCATTAAAATGCTCTCTTGGGTGAGCATTTTAATGCACACACATACTCCGGATTTCCACTTTTCCAACAAATGCTATGCAAAACGACTGCAGTTACTTTTATGTCGGACCCTTTTTTGCTCCATATATTTCCATATTTTGAGCCAAAACTGCAACTCACAGAACCAGTTCTGATAATCTGGTGCTGACATGGTCTTAAAATGCAACAGAAGACAGGAAATGCCATTGACTTCTGGGGCGAGGCCCCCCAGACACCCCCCCACCCCCTCAGGGGAATTATTTCCTTCTTGCATCTGTCTCTCTCTATTCTCCAACATCCACAAGTTAAATCTACATAATTAGTATCACTGATCCTCACTATAGACTACCTTGAGTAATCCAATTAGTCTGAGTTCAATTTAAATAAAGTAAAATTCATACATAATATACATAAACTACATTGTAGGTGCCTTTTTTCTTATCACCCCTTCAAAAAATCTGTGCCTGCCACTGTCTCTGTGATAATAACTTCTCAGGTAATAGAATAAAAAGCCCTATTAATTATTAGTTTGCAAGATACATAAAATGCATGTCTGCAGTGTTCATAGTTACTGCAGGTGATTGATGTTTCAGATATAAATCAAAATGAGGGCAAATGTGTGTAAAATGTTAACCGGGCTGGCATTTCAACAAATGTCAGAAAGTGAGAGTAGTGGTAATTCTTCCCACTTGATTAATGCTGACAGCAAAAACAAAAAAGAATAGTACCAGTTGGGGGAAAAAAAATTGTTAGCAAGGTATGGCAACAATCGTTTTTCATCTGTTTGCATTGGAGCCAGTTTAAACGCTTAGAGTTGCCGTCTTTTCCATTTGGAGCCAGGACTAATTGATGACCTTGATGATCACAGCTGTCGATCAATTCAATAATAATAACACTTATTTAAGGGTCTGAATTGGGGGGACTATAATGTAATGTTTTAGGTAATACCACAAAAGACAATGTGGCAGACCCCTGTAATGTGAATGAATAAAACAACCATATATGAAAAAAAATCCTACAAAAGTGTACACTGAGGGAAATGGAATAGCTGTGTGGGGGGTACCCATTTAGATTACGATTTGAGTTGTTAATTAAACTCAGCCAGCATTCAGAGACAGGCTGGAGCATCTAGGGGGCCGTTTCAAGAGCTAATATCCCCCCCACCGAAAAAAGACCTGGCCTTTATGTGGCGATGGCATCCCATTACGAACTCAACCTTTGTCTGCTATAATTCACATTCATATTCCAAGAAATTATTTTGAAAATTAATGGTATATGAATGCAATTTCCAGCAGACGGGGTTGCCATTACTGACATGCATTTTCTGTAAAGTTTTATTCAACGTAACCACAGTCTACAACCTTCGCCATTACACTTGCATATTATAGTTTCAGTGTGCAATTTTAAAAACATTGCCCCTGAACGTAATGTGGGGTTTTGCAGACTCATCCAATACAGACGTTCTTATGGTGTCTGTTTATGAAAAGCATCCTTTTTCTCACAGTTGAAATTGCTTCAGCTAGATTTATTTAACTTGCTCTGCCCAATGAGAAACTCCACAGACCACCGGCTACAAGTGAGCACACACATAATAATGTTCAGCCCGCCTCTGTAGCTAGTGCTGCAGCCACGTGTAAAGCGAGTTTACGGCGATCGGCATAACTTAAAATACACTTCCCGAACCGTTCAAATTAGATGGCGATAAAACAACGTGATCAGCTTTTTTTCCGGCTTTGCCGCAGTTAAAACGTCTGATAGAGGGTAAATAGGCCGGTGGGTTTGTGTGGGTGAGTGCAAGGCTGTTAAAATTAATAATGGTGAAAGTGTATAATATTAGAGGTGAGCTGGTACTAAAGGAAGCTGCCTGTGTGTGAGTGTGAGTGTGTGTGTGAGAGAGAGAGAGTAGGAGGGAGGACTGGATAGAGGAGATTAAGAGACATATGTACAGGTGCTGATATCGCCGGTATCAGTCCACTGATGTTGAGGCCGAGTTTCCTCGCCACCCACTCCCCTCCACAACCTACATCAAAACCCACCTTCTCCCACCTTAATCTCCCCTCCTCCGATAACCCCCCCCCCTCCAGGTACACACACACACACATACATATATATCCAGCGAGCTACCCATCTACACTCAAAATCTGCTGCTGTGCAATCTCCTGCGCATCAGCTGCCAAATGAAGTTCCTCTTTAGAAAAAAAAAAAAAAAACCGTGGCTGTGGAATTGTCTGAGGCGCGGTGGCTGGCGGCGCAGCCAGCCCTTGTGTTGAAGCCAATAATCTGGCGTCAGGGCTTCAGGTGTGCAGAGAGCTGTGATTGACAGGGCTCGATATGAGGCCCTCTCCTCACTTGACATTTGGGTTTCATAAGGTCTGGAACAAAAGGCAGGGGCAAAATAATCAGAGAGGGGCGCAGGCAAATAAATCTGTTTATTCCTCCTCACACCCCCCTCCCCCCTACTCCCACCTCAGCTCCCCTTGCTCACCCACATCACAGCTCAGCCCTTGGAGGGGGGAGAGGAGGGGAGGGGGAGGGAGGGCACGATATTACCTTTTCTGAGCCTTAGTGGATTCCACGCGCCGCCGACAGCGGGTCACTTTAGACCCCGTGCTTACCTGAGATATTAGTTTGTATGTGCGGCAGATAGAGGTGTGTATTTGAATGGCTGCAGCGATGCGTGCGTGTGCGCAAAAACAAAAAAAAAACGCGTGTGTACGCACGAGGAAGAGGAGAGACACAGGCGTGATGCGGGGAGGGGAGGGGGGTGCTGCGGTGTCGTTTTTTTTCTCTTTTTCTGTGGATAACCAATCGTGTTCCGGCGTGTGCGCGTACGCGCGTCCGAGGCGGCGCGTAAGGACGGCGGAAGTCGCGTTGAAAAAGAAGCGCGGCGGCTTTAAGGCGCAATTAAGGCGCACGAGAGGCGATAGGAAACCCACGGGAGGAAGAGGAGGAGGAGGAGGAGGAGGATGGAAACGTGAAGTTTATGATTAAGATTTCCGACACAGTCAGTTAGTGGCGCTAAACGAGCCGCTGACCCAGCAACAGTGTGTTCACCTTCCCACACTCAGCATGATGTAGGCTGACATACTTTATACACTCACACTGTGTGTGTGTGTGCGTGTGCATATGCTGTAGCAGAGAAGGATACAGACTGATTTAGAAACAAAGCAGCTAAATAGATGTCCGACCATCATTTATATTTTTTTATTCTATTGCCGTTGCGCGTCAAAATGTCCTCAGTGCTATAAAAGGGGAGCTATATTGCACAGGAATTGTTCTGAGATGACAAAAAAGTAGTCATTATAGCCTAAAAAGCCAATTTGCAGTGTTTGTCTCTGAGAGCTATGGCAATCGACATTTTTCCAAGAATTTACAGGTGCATCAGTAGAGAAAAGAGAGAGAAGAGCGCTTATATCCAAGTAAACAGCTGAGAAATCCACTTCCGACGCTGTCACGGAAAACAAGGAGAGACAGAGACGCCAAAGTGCGTATTGGCACGCAGCGCGGCTTTGTTAGTGGTAATGACTCAGATTTGATTGAATTATTTTGTCCACCCCCCCCCCCCCCTATATAATTTACATCCTATATGAGCGGGCTGGGGGGTATCTACAAGGGGGCTGAATGGGAATTTAATTGCAGGGTTGTAAGTGCAATCTGTGGACATAATAGCAGACTGTTTTAAATGGACACTTACATTAAAAAGAGCAGGAAATCATCAGGGCCATATGTTCCCCTCTGTCTGGACTGGAAGTCCCCCCCCTCTCTTTATATATATATATATATATATATATATATATATATATATATATATATATATATATATATATATATATATATATATATATATATATATATCGCAAACACATAAATCAACAGATAGTTTCCAGATGGATCCCTGTGACATCTTTCAGTAGCAGACCGAGCCCCACGTGGGGGGCCCCCTGCATAAATCGCATCCCGATGCGAGTGATTGGACAACGCGTCGCAGACTGGCAGCAGGATGGAGCGCAGCCGGGACACTTTTCCTCGCCATTGGACGCCTTTAATGGCCGCTCCTCCTCCTGACCGCGCACCATTGGCTTCAGGGGGGGCGGGGAGGGGGGGGGCGCAGAGGAACAGGGAAGTTGTAGTCCTTCGTGCCAGACGCGCATCTGTAGTGCTTATTATCGACTAATAAGAATTAAACTACACGTCCCGACGTCACGGGTGCAGGCCCCCCCCTTTAATTGTTGTGAATTGCGCTCGTGCTACTGGCTGCTGCTGAATTTGTCCTCTCCGGGGCCGGGCTGCTACAGTCGCTCCGCCGGTGCGGCTGTGAGGGATGTGAACGCTGGACGGAGGTCTGGAGGAGATTACGACGACGGGACGCCGCGGAGAACGGACGGGGGGCATGATGTAGTAGGAGCTGATGCTTTTTTTAAGGGAGAAAGGGAAAAAGAACAACAGCAAAATAATAATTCAAACAAAAAAACGGAAAGAAACGAGCCATCGTTAGTTACAAAGGGGGAAATATTCCGCTGCGCGCGCGCTCGGAGACCTGGAGAAGACCGAAGCAACTCCGGCTTCCAGATTTTGACAGCAAACGGACTTTTGAAACGCTGTCCGTGAGAATGACAGCCAGACAGATGTCCGAGGACCTTCCCACCCCGCGTGGTGCCCGCACATAACCCGCCAAACCCGGCCACCGACGGACCGTTTTTACGCACGGGTAAAAGATCCCGTGCCTTAACGCCTTCCGTTTTTTTTCTCGCGTTTTTTTTTTGGTGGGTGGATGAACTTTCCAATACCTTTTTAATGATTCGAGATCTGAGCAAGATGTACCCCCCGGCGCGGCATCCGGTAAGTAGAGGACGGTGGCGGCCGAGGCAGTGTGTCAAAACAGCGCAGATTAACAGCCGCGCGCCTGATGCGTAATCACTTTAGATCAAGTTTCCGTGCCACTGCGCGCTCGCACGGACAATTGCGCTCATTGACAAACCGCTGCAGCTGTATGGGTGTGTGTGTCCGCGAGTGTGCGTGGGTTAACGAGGAGGGACTGAGTGAAAAGCAAAAGGCCATCTGAATGACAGAGGCCTATTGTAATCTACAGTTTTGCCTGTGTGTGTGTGTGTCGTGACTCTGAACTTCGGTGGCTCAGTTCCTTCTCTCTTCCCCCCCTTCACACGCTGTTTGGTTTGGGTTGAGGTCCCCCACCAGCCGGGACAGCCGTTCAAGTTCACTGTCACCGAGTCCTGTGACCGGATCAAGGAGGAGTTCCAGTTCCTGCAGGCGCAGTATCACAGGTAAGGATTGCTGGATGGAAGTGTGCCATTTAAACGCTGTGTGTGGAAACATCCATCCATCCATCCATCCATCCATCCAGACCTGTCAGCTCTCAGGTTGAGAGAGACAACAGTTACTGCCTCCATGGGACACAGATTCAATCAAAGAGTCCAGGGGATTGGAGCATCACATTAAGTTACACGTCAAACTTCAAACGGTCAAACAACAATCTGCTCTTAACCCCTAAATTGGGAAGATTTGACCCCGTCCAGTCGCTGCTTGACATGACGCTCCTGTCAAATGGTAGAGAGCATGTAAAGTCAATTGGGAGATTTGTTTCCAAACACGAGTCGTGTTAGCAAATGATGGATGAGAACGTGTGAGAGGACAGAGAAAGATGTGGTGCTGAATTGTGCAGTTAAAGCTTTGAGGCACTTTTTTTTTCACCACTTTTGTGTTGAGGGTTTTTTGGGCGGGGCTAAAGTGGCTCATGGGATACTAGTGGTTTGTCCTCAGAGGACACGCCCCCAACATTTTAGAGATTTTTTTAAAAACAAATTTGAAACCTAATATATAAATATATATATATTCCATTTTTTGCCATTCAAATCTGTCTTGGTGGTGTTAATAACACGTTTCTGTGGTGTGACAAACTCAGGACACATATTATCGCCACTTCACCGTGGCTTGATGGTTTGGGGAGCTTGACTGCTGCTGCATTCCCCCCCTGTGTCACTCGTCCTCAATTACTGTAATTAACATGTAAAGTTCTGCTTCATGCTCTGTCAGACATTTAAAAGGAAGCTTTTCACATTCAACGGAGGAGACAGAAGCTGGGAGGATGGCAGGATGTGATGCTGTCGGGAGGAAAAAAAAAAACGAGGAGAAAGCAGACGTTAATGATCCGAGATTGAAAGGGGGGAAAAAAAGTTTAAGGAGGAAAGAGAATCACGTAGAAGCAGCGAGGGGAACTGTAAGGAACTTACACCTGTATCTACATGAATCGCCGTCCTGGTGGATGGTTTTGAAGGCACCATCTGTTTGCGAAATGTCCAAATGCAAGCGAAAACCCCACTAACCAAAGTTAGAGCACGCACACTGAAAGCTGCTATAAAAGGATTTACAGCTTTTTGAACACAGGCACTGCACAACAGCTATTAACATGTTTCCTTAAGCTGTTAAAATTGAAGCTTAATGAAAAAGGTGAGATAAAAAAGAGAGAGAGAGATCTCTCTGTAAATATTTAAATTGTTGGGAGACTATATTCCACATTCCTGACAAAAGGCGTGTATCTTGGAAAACTACCTTGGAATGTGTGTAGGGTGGATTTTAGTGGGAAAAATGATCAGATTATATCTCTAACGATGAGAGAGGAAACCCCTTTTGTCATCATGTAAAAATTATGGTCAGATGAGGTTATGGTTGGATTTTTTTTTTTACAAAGCGTAATGTTGATAGGTATGTCTTTGTCTAATTAGTGACACAAGACCATTTATGTATTCTGTCTTATTCTTGGGTCATGTCAGTAATTAAAAAAAGAGTCATTGTGCGTGCGTTGACCTTTGCTTGGCCAGTCACGTTTGAGTCATGCAGCACGACTGACATTTTTTAAGGAAATGTATGATGCAACGACATGAAATATAAAAGCAGAAACATTTGAATATATTTTTTTATGCTCAGGAAATGATTGAGAAATAAACATTCCTCACTTTGAGACAAACATCCATCTTGTGAAATAGAGGCGCCGTGCCGTTAGTCTTTTGTCTCGGGTCCATCTATCACACAGGTAAACGCCATCAACCTTGGTATGCACGTCTCTCTCTGCAGGTGCAAGTGGTGTGAAATACTTTTTAGCCGACATGATGAAGTGTGAAATATATTGCTCGGGGCAGAACCACGAGCATGATACCAATGCATAATAATCGCCCACCTCTGACCCACCGCGTAATTATTGCCCAATCACCTGGTGAGATGAACCGCTGGTCCAATCCTAGGGCAGAACACCGGAACCAAGCCTGGTATCGGCTGCGTGTGGAAAACGTGCCAATGCTGCGGCAGCCATGCTAAACGCTAAAGGGCGGGGGTTGATTTGTTAAGAAAAAACAAAAATAGGGAGAGAAATGGGTCAGAAACATATATTCCATAAGCTCAATACATCATGGGACCAAAAGATTATTTTCATTACAAAACTCCATTTGTCAAAGATTCAACCTCCAAAATCCCAAAGGTCTAAATATGGTGCTTTTTCGCCTTTTTGAAACATTTGAAATACCGCCTGACTCATCTGTTGGATGGAATACATGTCCATGCAAGTTGTATATTGGATATCTCAAGTTTTTTTAATCAGAAAATGACCAAACAAATCTTCAGCAACATTTCCAACCCCTCTCCATATGTTCACATTTTGCCACGTCTGCACCGGCTCCATGACATAATCTACGAGCAAAAAGCACGTCGTAGAGAGTGGCGTGGAAGCTTTCAGTAACGGGCAACGTTTGAAAAGGGTTTAGCTTAAGTGTAACCACGGTTTTATGTGGCTGCTTTTATTTTGTCGATGGTGCAGTTTTTGGGCCGTCCACTCACACCGTAAGAATATATGATGAGGTTTGTGTGGTCATCTATTGATCTGTTAATTACTGCACAGTAACTGCTGAGTGAGTGTCTGTGTCTGCAGGTGGTGCGATCCTATTTCACGTTTTTTGTTTTTTTTTGCTGCTGTCAAATTTAGAAATGCAAAACTTAAAAGCAACAGGATGTAGCCTCGGTTTTTGTACGAGTCTGCTGGAAACCGAGGCTCGAATTTGCTTGTGTGAATCTGTTTAATGTGGTGAAAACGTGCGAGGTTACGCGCGGCGACGTACACAAACATAACACTTTCCCTCTGCCTCGCAGTCTGAAAATGGAGTGTGAGAAACTGGCCAGTGAGAAAACAGAGATGCAGAGGCACTATGTTATGGTGAGTCTTTTTTGTTTTTTCAATCGACTGTATGTGTGTGTGTGTGCTTGCAATTTATGTGTCCAAAAAAGAGGAACAGAAAATGCACGTTGCTTTTACCTCATTCTGCTCTCTGTTTGTCTTTTGCAGTACTACGAAATGTCCTATGGACTCAACATCGAGATGCACAAACAGGTAGGAGACGCAGACAAACAGACACATTAATGCAAAACAAAAATCACTGTTGCTGCTCCCAGTTCTGATGCAGACGTCTGTGATGCTGTCGATGCTGAGACTCGCCTGTTGATATATTTAATGCCGGCCGCCACTTCGACAAACCGGGTATCAACCGGAGATAATCGATCACCGCTGCCGACGCTGCGAGGTTAATTCTAGATACGCCAGGTGGCGTCTTCCAATCCTGTCCCATCACCTCGTTCCTTATACACACTGTTGATACGTCTGAATCCTACAAGAAGACGTTTCAATTATTTTTTTTTCCATCTTTTTATAGCGATGACCTTATTGCTTTCTGGTGTGATAGGACAACCAGCATAAAATACCTATTTAAATAATGTCATATTTCAAGTCCAAAAAGCAGGGCTCGAGAATTCCAAGAATGTTCGGTTGCCATGTGAGCCTCAGTCGTATAATTCCGCATGGGAATATTGATTTCATCAGTTTAATTGAATGAGAAAATGGCCTGAAAAATGACTCCAGCGAACGAGGATTTGGCCTTTAACGAGCCTTTACATTACTGCTGCCTTTTTTAAACGCCGGGAGGTCATTAGCATAAATGTCTGTGTTAACCACACATCAGCTGCCAGGCTAAATGGGCCACAGCTCCCCGCTACACATTCATTTCCAGAGAAATGGTGTGTGTAGCCGGTGTGTGTGTGTGTGTGTGTGTGTTCAAGTAGGAGAGGAGCTGATAAATGCCTGGCCTTTGTCTTGCTGTATGTGTGTGTGTGTGTGTGTTTTCTGTTTGTCTGTGTATCTATATTCTGTGTTTACTTTGCTGTGTGTGTGTGTGTGTGTGTGTGCATATGTGTGGTTGGGGTGTCAGTATAACAGCCTGTATGAATACTGTACATGTTTACTTAGTGTGTGTGTGTGCTCATATTTTGTAGACATTTACTTGTGGGTGTGTGTTAGTTGTCGTGTCTATGTGTGTGTGTGTGTGTGTGTGTGTGTTTGTTTTGTGTGTGCATGTCGCACACGTACGCAGCTTTTCACCGACACACCAATCAGACCTGTCTGATGAAATATGGGGTGTCCACTATAAATCCTGCTGTCTGCTGCTGTCTACTAATGTGTGTGTGTGTGTGTGTGTGTGTGTGTGTGTGTGTATGCTTGTTTAAAAGGGGCGAAAGAGGAAAAAATAAAAAGAGATAGAATGTGGCCTGTGGCTCTGTGTGGTTCCCAATGATTTCTGTCTGAAAAACAGTTTTGGAAAGTGCATCTCTAATTCCTGCCAGCAGCCTGTCTGCACATGTCACTGTCTGTGTGTGTGTGTGTGTGCATGTGTGTGTGTTTTGTAGGAAAATCATTTTGCAGGCTGTGTTTGTGTGCTTTCATACACCATCGGCCTGGGTGTCGTTACTGTGTGTGTTTTCTAAGCATCGATATGACAGCCCGACACGTGTGGCCCGTCGAGTGGATGGCGAGATTGAAGGAGGGGGTCCGTGGCGGCGACGGCGGCGGCGATGTCGGGCGAGCTCCAGTCCCCCATTAAGGCCGCCGGCCGAGCGAATTGCTAATATTGCTTGTTTAGCATTTTCTGAGGGTAATAGTCCCATTGATTTTCCGGCTCGGCGCTCTGTTTTATTTACACATAAGGGCCTCGGTGCCCGGGGAGTGAAATGTACCAGCACTCGTTAAAGAAAAATTGACTCGTAGACGGCGGACGGGGCGGGGAGGGGAGGCAGGGAAGGGATGCGATGGGTTTAGAGTATGAGACCGAGCCGCCAAGGACAGCAAATCAATTGCAAATTAGCGAGGCTGGGAGAGGAATAAGGGGAGCGCAGGAGAGGGAGGGAAGGGGAAGGAGGAGGGCGGGGAAAGCTGCAAAAGAAGGAAGTAAAAGGATGTTTTCAAGACTAGTGTTGTCAAAAAAGCTCGTTTTAGTGCAGCAGATACGAGCCATTTGTTTCATTTGGAGGTTTTTTTTGTTATTATTTATTACACAATTAAAAAAAACATATTGTATTATAAACTTCTGTGTCTGTTTGAAGACATTTTCAGATTCGATTTTAGGGGTTTCTCAACCTGACAGTCGGGATCCCATAAACAGTTCACAGGATTTACAACATCACATATTGCACAATAGTAATATATGATTGTGGGTTGCAGCAGGAGCCTATAAGGATTGAGGAATCTGCTTATGTGGCCACAACATCTCCGGTTTGAGTAAATCTGAATACGAAGATTCATCAACAGAAAATTTGGTGCCTACTTTGACTCTCCTTTTTTTCTTTTTAAATATATTTTTTAAATAAAAAAAGGTCACACTTCTCTGGTTTAGGCAAATTATTCTTATATACTATAAATTAATGCTTTCTTTTAGCTGTCAATGATAGTTAACCCAGATTCTTTGGATCGTTGGCTGAAAAACTAGATATTTTGGGGAAACAGCGATAAACATTTTCTGACCTTTTATAGACCGAGCGACAGGAAAATAATTGACAGATTAATCACTAATGAAAATAATGATTATTCACAGCCACTCGCCCACGCGGCTCCCTCGGGTTTGTTTGGATTAGTGAAACCGATTTAACAAAAGGACCGAATGTTCTCATGTTGCAAATCACAACTTGCCTGTCGACCAGTGTGGTGAAACGGGCCCTTGACACGAACACTTTGTTTTTAAAAAAGGCGTCTGAACACAAAACTGTGATCATGTTGTTCATAGAGGTCAGTACCTAGTGTTCTTATTAATAGTCGATGAGGACTTCCTGTCTATAAGGAAGAATAAAATAGATTTTAAACTTTAAGGAGCTGACTAAATCGCTTGTATGAAAACAATCTGAATCTTTACATGCATTGCACATTTGACAGGAGCTGTATTTTCATTCTTCCTCCTCTCTATCTCTACCTCTCAAGCTGTGTCTCTCACACACACACACATGCAGTCACAGGGGAATAAAGCCTTTATATGGTGGGGTCCATTAGGTGTATTAGCTGGTGGTGAAAAGTGGTGTTGATGTGGTGCTTACAAAGCTCCACAGGGGAGATGGACATTTGATCTTCTCGCTGACCCAATCTGACTCCAGGGCTCCTGCCCGATCTAATTTATTTGTTGCTGGGAGTTAAAGTGGGAGTATTTGAACTGTATTTTATTTATTTATTTTTCTCGGCGATAAGCGGTTATTTCTGTGCCTGTATTTGTTCTGCACAACCCATTCCTGTCATCCCGAAAGAGACTGCGAGTACCGTAACCCAGCAGACTGAAAGATTACAAGAAAGTGCTCTCAGGTAGACGCTGAGTGCTCATTCAGGGGCAGATTCTGCCTTTTATTTCGCCGCTCTTCAAAGTCAAAACTCAGACATTTCACCACCATTTATTGCATATTGTTGATCCAATCACAAATGAAAACCGTAAAGTGAGACGTTCAACACTGCAGTGGTGGAACGTTTATCCAGTGACTCAGACACAGGGTCAAAGATAAATTCACCAAACATGATCTTGGCTCTGAGGTTACTGGGCTTTTTTTTTAATCGAGCAAAAGATGCTCCATAGATCGACCTAGTTTGAATCCTGACCTGCGTGGACTCCCAGGCCGGTCCTTTCTTATTATTTGGGGACGGGTCAAAGTGGAGGCCCGATCACTGCAGAAACACCAGGTTCACACAAACCACGGGACTAAAGAAAAAATGCTTTTGCTTTGGTGTGAACAGACATGTTGGTATCCTGCTCTCCAGCTGACAGCCTCGATTGTCTGTCACTGATGTAAAATGTCACCTGGAATTGGTTGCGTCGCCTCATAGAAAAAAAAAAAACATCTCCATTTCCCTTTATGCTCCGATGCTTTAGCTTCCACTTCGGCTTCTGTACGACTGGTCCTGCAAGATCAATGTGCCAATTTGGCATTTTCTCTGTTTGCCAGCATCAGATGCCGTATTTAGTTTGACAGTATGAGGCGCTCAACAGGCAGAAGATTTGTTGGATTTCGGGAAGTTCCGGTCAATGAGAGACAAATGTCTGAATTGCATCCTTCATATCAGACCGTGGAGATTACTTATCACAATAGGACAGAAATTAAATGAACACAAGACGAAAGCAAGGACAAAGTTAAATCTGATCAGGCCTGTCTGGAGCCACCCCTGTTTCGCTCCGACTCAGGGAGCTGGCTATCGAGGCCGTCTCTCTTAGCATGCGCCTCTTTACCGTGAGTCAGCACCGCTTTTTGCTGACCACGGCCTCGGCTGCCAGTGTGCTATGTGATGAAATTTCTGTTCCCCTTGCAAACACGGCCTTGCATTCATTTAGCTCGTGCCTGTGAATGTGACAGACAGTGTGTGTGAGAGAAAAAAGGTGGTGACAGGTAGTTTTTTTTTTATTAGGCAATCAATGAAACTGCTGACTCTGTGTTCCAGAATGGATTGTTGTTAGCTTAACGGAGGATCAGCGGTTTGTTTCCCAGCTGTAAGATTCAGAGTTCCGTTGTAAGGGATCGAGGCTCCTTTTTGTTTTTTACCCGGCACCTAACGTTGTTATCTCCTTGAGCAAGGCACTTGAATCCGAAAGCTGCCGCTCTGTTTGGAGTTTCCTGGAGGCCGATGTGTGCCGGGCATCTCCCCCCGGTGTGTGTGTGTGTGTGTGTGAGGCAGCACTGAACTGAAAAAGGGCATGTGTGCACAGCAAGTGTTCCCAGGATAAACGTTAAATATAAAAATGAAAATGTCAGCGCTTTGTTAGACAACCTGTGTCCTACAAACAAAAAAAAACACACACACTTTTAGTTGTCGTATTCTCTCGCGTGTTTAAAGGTGACCACATCTCGATGATATAAGACAATAAATGGGAAGACGAAATGAAAGTAATAAGTTGACAGTGACCAAGGGTCATTGAGGTAAATGTCTGTGTTCTCCTTTGCGTGTTCCCAGAAGCATCTTCTTCAGCAAACATCCTCTTCCTCAGCGAGGGTAAAGTCAGACAGGTACTTTTTCATGTGGAACACACTTAAACTCACAAAAAAGGACCACAGACCCCATCTGATGAGATGTTTTTTTGCTTTAGATGTTTTGTAACAGAAAGTGGAGGAAACACATGGCCAAAATTACGGAGGCATGAACCTGCCTGAACAAAAATAAATGAACGGATGACCGAGTTCATAATGAACATGACAGTAAATGCACACGTTTATTTAATTATTCATTTAGCTAATTAAACTAGTTGTGTGTGTTTTCATTTTGCAGATAAGTGCTGCATTTATTTGATTTTTCCATTTTATTTATTCCCTTTTACATGTATTTATTTATATATTCGTCCCCCATTTATTTATTTCTGCATTTTCACCCCTGTACTGTATATAAAATAGAAATAACATTTTAAATTAAACGAATTCATGTGCTAAAGACAAATAATAATATACATAAAATAAATATGTTGATGGGATATCAAATGATATAAAATTAATTAAAATATATACAAAATATATTTTGGTAAATATGGCATTGCATTATGTCATAGTTTCACTTATGGGTGGAATTATGTTGAAAATCTCACACATTAATCTTCGACTATTTTGTGAGCGATGCATCATTTAAGTCATTGCTCAGGAAAGAATGACAAACTTGTTTCTTGTTTCAGTTACTCAAGTCTGAAGCCATTTTTTCCCTCTGCAAACATACAACAATACAACACAGCATCCAGATTTTGTCAATTCAGCAGGAGTAACCTGCTGCACGAATTCACCTGAAAATATTGTTCCACCTACAAAACATTCGAGTTTGAAAACCTGTCCACTGAAATAAGACGTCGGCTGATGCAGAATATTTAGACATTTTGCCAAACGTCAGAGAACACATTACTGCGGACTTTCCTTTAGGTGTTGATGGCACATTTTTCTTCAGGAGAAACCAGAACAAAGACGTTCTATTATGCGGTTGTTTGTACTCTCACACACGAAGAAGGTGCCGTTCACTCCTTGGAGCCATTAGTGTGTTTATGGTGTGAGTCTGTGTCTTTTTGTCTGCTACGAGCTGCACTTGTAACACTCCCTTTGGGACAGTGGATCAGGCGGTTTCCTGTTAAAAAAAGCATCCTACCTGATGGGGGGGGGGGGGGGGGGGGGGGGTGCTGTATAATCTTTAGAAGCCAACCCATGGGTTCAGTAAAACACATCTGATGAATACAGAGAAGGCTGCTACGGTGTGTGTGTGTGTGTGTGTGTGTCTGTTTCTTCTTGTCTGTAAGGTGTCTGTTGGTGTGTGTCGAGGTTTTAACTCATGGCCTCTGGGAGCTTCTGTTAGCGCCGACACAGCTAAATTGACCTCTGACAAGGTCACACCCGGGTCACACACGGAGCTTCCTCTGCGTTTAGGTTTTCTTGGACTTGGAGGAATTGTCTGTGTTTTTAAAATTGTCTCTTAATTTAGCCAATAGCAGATTTTTTTTATCTAGTCACATATTTCTCCTCAAAATAGATTTTAATAAATTGTGTTTATGACTTGACTGACCGACTATTGATGTCTTCTTCTTTATTGTTTCAGTAGCCACATACTATCATTTTTATGAATTGCATAAAACAACAGAAATGTTTACGGCTTACTGCATTTTTCATTGCGCCGTTCTGCTCTTTTGTGACGAGTCGGGTTAATAATATCAACATTTGCCTTTGACTGGGAAAAACCCAACTAAACATCTGAAAAATGTTAGAATAGCCAACAAGTCTCTCTCTTGGAAATCTGCTTATTTAACTTGGAAATCCATGAAGGTTGATACTGTGCATTTGTGCTGCTCTGTGTGCAGATCAGCAGTGCTGCAAACTCGGATTTCATGGGCATGTAGTGATTCTACTTAGAAAAAAAAACTTAACAATATACAATATACAAAACATCACCCATCACACAACATAATGACAAAGTATTAATAGAAGTGACAACAGGCTGTGTATGTACGTGTGTATTCATGAGTGCGCTGTTGATCGCAAGTGATCTGTGATGTATTGTAGTAATTGTGAGTGTGTGTGTGTGTGTGTATACACAACGCAAGCACGTTGCACGTCTGAAAAATGTCTAAATCGGGACCACATTAGGCGTCGCGTTTATCACGGACATAAAGCATTTATATAACTCACTCCCTGCTCGACATGTTTTTTTGGTCAAATACCTCCACTCCACCTCTTGAGAGCGCTCGCTTTTTTTCAATTTTGGTGACAATGGTCTGTAAATCAAACAGTAAAGTCCCCCCCCCAACACCACCACATTTTTCTGCAGATGTTTAGAGTGTTTTTTGCTCATCTCGTGGTCTTTTATGCTCTTGCCGTGGTCGTTTTGCTTCTCTTCATTGAAACATTTACAAAAGCAGCCTTTATTGTAAAATACAAGAGCTCCTGCAAGCCTGAAGGCCAGACCATGAAAGCCCTTCAGCCTATTGTTACATACATGTACATCTATGTGAAAAGATGCTGGGTATTACTTGAGTCCACTTCAGCTGCAGGTTGCATGTGCAGAGGACGACTTGTCCTTTTTTTTTTTCTTTCTTTCTGGTCAGTGACTTTGAAGCTGATTGTGTTTTCTGCGCCCACCTCTCTGTCTTGCAGGCGGAAATCGTCAAACGGCTGAACGCAATCTGCGCCCAAGTCATTCCCTTCCTCTCCCAAGAGGTAAGACCTGAATGCCTGTCACCGCGAGTTAAGAAGGAGGTGGAACAGAGAGAGAGAGAGAGAGAGACTAACTGTAGAAAGAGGAGAAGAAGAAGTATGCGGTGGATTGTGAGGCAAAACAGACAGATATGGACATGCGCATGCACACTCATGCACACCCCACAAACACACACACACACACACAAACACACACACACGCATTATCCTGGGCTAATCCTCCCTGCTCAGGATAGGCAGATATGCTCTGAACTTATTAAATGTCTCCCACTAACATATGCAGGAGCCAGCGGCTGAGTGTGTGTGTGTGTGTGTGTGTGTGTGTGTGTGAGAGAGAGAGGAAATGCTTTTGTATTTGATTTGATTTTGTGTGTGTGTGTGTATTTGTCCACCTGCATAAACATATTGCCGTAGAATACACTGTAATGTGTGCACATACAGTGGTGGGTGTGTAATATGTTTATTATGGAATATTTAGGTGTGTGTGTGTGTGTGTGTGTTTTAGCTGATAAATCCTTCCTCTGGAGGAGGTGAAAATGTGTGCGTGTGATGTGTGTGTGTGATGTGTGCGTGTGTGTGTGTGTGTGTGTGTGTGTGTGTTGAGGGGTGGGAACAGCAGGAAGGAGTGAGTGTGGACTCCAAAGCTCTCCTCCAGATTAGCCATGGATTAGGAGGGTTTAGGGTGGATTAGGAATAATGGCATTAGACTGTGGTGCTGCTACACAGCCCTGAGGCCCGCAGAGAGGGGAGGCTGGGAGAGGAAACAGCTTTTCGTGTTTTGTTTGGATTCACAGCCTCGCTCGCCGGGTGTGCATATGAAATGTAGCACAATCGTATTATTATCCACTGTGTCTGCATGTGAGAGCTTTATCTTTATTTTATTTTTTTTTCTAATTTTTGCCATTTTTCTGATATTGTTCCTTCACGCTGCTTTGGAAATGTCTTTGACGTCCGCTTTGTTTTCACTAATAGGATGATATATTGGTCATCCTTCTGTGTCAAGAAATAATTACTTTAAATAATACATCCATGTTTGGGCCATCGCATGTAATTGTGCACACACACACACACACACACACACACACACACACACACACACACACATACTAGAACTGGCAAATTTGTGTGCCTATCCCAATGTGTGAGGTCAAGTAGCTAAAGCTTACGCTGAATCCACATTCAATCTCATTGTGCTTATTCTTTAAAGGTCCCATATCATAGAAAGTGAGATTTGATTTTCTTTTCGATTATAAGAAAGCCTATGTGTATAAATACATGTCCAATGTTTCAAAATGCTCAATACACAGAGAAACGCACACAGCATGTATTCGGAAACTGACCTTAAAAGCTGTCAGGACATTTTTGCGATGTTGTAATGTTACAACTTTACAGTCACATTTTCCCCCGCCATTAAAAACAACCTGTTTTTTTTCCATAGCTGCAGAAAAAAGCTTCCATTGCAGGATTTCTGCACAAAATTTGTTAGGTGAGGTGATGACATGGGTATGCTACTGTTATATGTGTCTATAAATAAATAAGTTTAGGCTCTGATTCTGTTCTGTTAGGTGATAGTACTGGGATTTCTTGAGACTCTTTGAACGCGCCTCGGAGACGCTGCAGCGAGCGTGTAGCGAGTGATTCTCCTCTGAAAGAAGAAAAAAAACACATTTGCTGTTTGCTGTTTGGCTTGACTATGGCCACAGTTGCCTGTGTTTAACGTGGAAAAATAAAGTAGCAGCTAAACCCACTGATGTGTTAGTGGGTTTTGAGAGATATTACATTACTATGCATGCTGGGATGTGTACATTTTTATTTCTGGAGGGACGTAGGCGAGGCGGGGGGAACCAGTTTGAACCTGCAGTGGTCACTTCTGGATAGCCCTCTGCTTGGATTGTAAATAAAATAAAGTCATTTTGCATTATTTGTGTGACATTCGAAACAGTTTATCCACTATTTTACAGCCACAGCACAGTAGTTGTTATTACACTCACCTCCAGCAGAGGGAAACAGAACTCTGGCACTGCAGGTTTAAAAACCACAATTATTGTTAAGGATATCCTCTCTGCAAAAAAAACACAGGAAAAGTTGACAATAAGGGACTATTAATCTGCTATTTTACCTAATTTGCACTGCATGTCTTTTATTTAAAAAAAATGTTTGTGGACAAAAGTTTGACTAAGCGAGTTATGCAATTGATTAAAGTCATGTGTTGATATGAGTGAGTGCCAAAACTCACTTAGCGATATGGCACCAGTGTTAAAATACCTTTGACCTGACTCAACCTTAAAGGACCAGTGTGTAGGATTTGGTGGGATAGGACGTAATAGACTACAATATTCACAAGTACATTAGTGCATAATCACCTGAAACTAGAAATAATCCTGTTTTCATTAGCTCAGAATGAGTCCTTCATGTCTAGGGAGCAGTTTCTCTTTCATGGAGCTTTATGGTTCTACGGTAGCCCAGAATGGACAAACCAAACATCGGCTCCAGCCAGACACTTTTGAAGTGGCATCCTGAATTTGGTGGTGCGATGGTGTACGTTTGAAACACAGAAAAGCAGCCAGGAGAGGAATCTGTGGTTGCAGAAGAATTCACATTATAACAAGTGTAGAATCAAACTTGTTATGTAGCACAGGAAAAAAACAAGGCCACTGTAGGTTCTCCGGGATGTTTGCAAACGGAGGGGTGAGGGTGGGCGACCTAATTTCTATGCAGAGTTCAGCAAGGTGGTATATTAATTTAGGTGCTGTGATGTTGTATGTTCACATTTGACAAGGAATAGTCTGTTTAGTGCATCAATTTAATTCCTTACTTGTCAAAAATTGATGAATGTTAGCGGGGATATTTTTGATATTTACAGGCATGTTTTTCCTTGCAAGAGCATGCAAGAGCAACAACAATGATGTTCGAGGATAAGTCATTTAACTAAGAATTCGTGCTCGGACTAACAAAGCAGCGTGTTCTTAATGGTATGTGTGATGTCACAGTGTAACAGGTCAAGTCTGCTGGAATCATGGATGAAATGAAAATGGACATTTTTGACCGCTGAATTTATACAATGAAAAAAACTAATATTTAGACTGATATTAATTGGCCACTATTCATCAGAAAAAATACTCTGTTCGTATGTGTGTGTGTGTGTGTGTGTGTGTGTGTGTGTGTGTGTCAGTCACGTTCAGGCGAGATTAGACAGTCTGCAGAGGTGTAAGCTGAACCCGATGGTCAGGTTCATTTTCACACCTGATAAGCTCTTTCATCTCTGTCCTACTTTGATGTTGTGCGCTCCTGGATCTGTCTTGCTCTCTGTTCACCCTTTGGATGACTTTGCCTGCATGGCCGGCGGCCTGTCTCTCCGTTTCTGCAAACATGTCTGGTTCTCCGTGTTAGAAGGTTTTAGCCGTTATACTGCAATTCCAGATGCAGGCCACGAGGCAGAAGACGGACAACGGAACCACCGAGTTTATGTCTACTATTCCAGAAAGGAAAGATCCTCTCAAGCACAGAGTTTATGCATCCAGTGATCTAAAGCTCTAGTTTATGCATCTCCATCAGACAGGTGTTTCTAGCAGGGTGTTTGACCACCTGTAATATAGTACCTTGGACCCATTAGCAGGCCCACGACATCCCCCCAGACCTCCAGTTGTTTGGTTTCCAGATTCTGTTCCCAAAATTGGAATCAGCTGGACTGTGCAAATCACACTCAACAGTTTTTTACTAATCCTGGTGTGTTCTCGACATACTGGTGAATATCAAGCACTTGTTTTTCAGTTGAAGAAAGAACGGACAACAAAACATGGAAGAAGCAGGTTCTGCTCTGATGCCATTTAACTCAGCTTCCTTTTAGCCTTTGATTTTAATAAAGTGGTGGATGTGGTAAAACAGTGGTGGGAAAAAAACATCCTTTTTTAGATGGAACACACTATGCTTTTTGTGATTTTTCTGTTATTTTTATACCGCTGAGATCCCGGATGTCTAAGGTTGCTCCATGGGTTGTTTGCATTAGCTACTTGCATATTTCAGATAGTTTGTATAGTTGTATTTGCAAAGTTTCCATTTTGAGTAACGAATGAGGAAAAAGGGGAAATCCTTCCTCCAAAGTTTGTTTACCCAGCCTCTAGAACCGCTGGACATCTGCCGAGGGGCAACACATCGCCCCAAAGAGACAGGAGATGAAAAGGCCTGTTTGACACAGAGGCTCAGCTGACGAGTCAATTTTATTTATGTAGCCCAAAAATCACAAATCACAGATTCGCCTCACCGGGCTTTACAGTTTGTACAAAAGCTACACAACCTCCCTAGTCTTTAGACCCTCACATCTTACAAGGAATTCCCAAAAATGGCCTTTAATACAGACAAAAAGAGGAAGAAACCTTTAGGAAAAGTAACAGAGGAGGAAATCATCTATCGATCATCTATCGATCTTCCACCGCTTGTTCAGACATAGGGACCTAAGTCTAGTGCTAATAGATGCTTCTTTGTTAAAGAGAATTTTGTTGGAACTATCAATGCCTCCTCTCTTGCAGCCAGAATCTCATCCACTTTTAACTTCAGGCTGTAACAAGTTTTAAGCTGAAGACATGATTGATTTTCCCAATGATCAACATATTCCAAACCAAACCTAAACCACAAAACCATGAACTGAACCGAACCATGGATTTTGTGAACTGCCCCACCCCTACCTGGACGTGGAGGTACCTGCTTGCAGCACCTCATCAGGGAACCATCCAGGAGGCATCCTCAGGAGATGCAGGAGCCACATCATCTGGCTCCTCTCGATGCAAAGGAGCAGCAGTTCTACCCAAAGCTCGTGACCACACGTGAGGGAAGGGACGTAGATTGTCTGTCAAATCTGAGTGACACTCATGAGCAAGACCCCCAGGTACTTGAACTCCTCCACTTTAGGCAGGATCTCATCCCTGAGGCTACACTCCACCCTCTTTCGGCTGAGAACCACCAACCTCAGAATTGGAGCTGATGATGAAGCTGACAAGACTGGATCGTCCACAAAAAGGCAGCAACCCGATCCTGAGGCTACTGAACTGCAGCCCATGAAAAAGGAAAGCTGAAGGATCATCTTTGGTCCCCAAGAAATTCCAAAGTCCTCCATGATAGATCTGGAGAACATAATGGGCTTGTCTATATTAGCAACTGCACATTGCTGAATATTTTGTCCATAAAGGTTATGAATGGAATCTGTGACAAAAGGCAGCACTGGAAACATGTTGGACTTACTACAGGAAATGTACTTTGGCTGGTCCCTCACCTCCCCACAATAGAAATCTAGATATGGAAATGTGCACGATTGACTGTACGTCCCCTTTAATTCATGACTCTAACACCACATTCATGATTGGTGTATTGTGCCTGGATCAGTGCTTTACTGACCACTTATAAAGTTCATTTTATGCCGTGCAGCTTGGTGACGGCCGCCAGCTTGTTCTGATTCTAGTTCTATAGAGGAATCAGTGTTTTAGTCTGAATCGAATGTAGTGATTCTTCAAGTTTTTCACAGGTTTTGTACAGAATCGCTCTTTTGGAATCAGCGAATCATATCTTACTCAACTCATTAACCATATTACTTTTCTGTCTCTCTCTCGCTTCATTTCAGCATCAGCAGCAGGTGGTGCAGGCGGTGGAGAGGGCCAAGCAGGTCACCATGGCTGAACTCAATGCCATAATTGGAGTGGGTGTATTGCACACACGCTCGCACACACACACACACACACACACACACACACACACACACACACACACCGAAACAGGACAGATCAGTCAGAGAGAAACGTCGAGAAGCATCTCAGGAAGAAAAAGAGCAATCTTAAGACGGCGGCGGAGCAAGCCGCTAACTGCTCATGCTAAATGAGTCCAGAATGGACCGCTGTGAAGTGCACTCATGACATGAATGGATTTTTCCTGGATCCACAACAAAGCGGGTGACTGAAATGTTATGACTCATTCCCACTTGATTCATCCGCTAAAGTGCAGTAAATTGGCCAGCGGGTTGCAGCTTTATTGAGCCTTTGTCAGGCTTCTAGATCAGTTTTTATCTATAAAAATGTACAATGTGAGAACAACCTTTTTTGACATGTGTTCATCATGAGTGTCCTGCGGTTCAAAGAGTGGTTACAGTGCCATTTCCAAAGAAGCACCTGTTAGTTGCTTTCAGCAGTGGATTTAGAGTCTAAACAGAAGCAGATCTCATCCGATGATTTTAGCTCATCACAAACCTTATATTAAATTATATATATCCATACATGTACATACATATATATGATAATATAATTTCTGTGTTTTTATTTACAAACTATTATATTTAATGTATAAAGACCTGTAGACCAGATAGTGTAGACCAATGCAAAGTGTTGGAGTGAGACCTTAATCCCATTAAAATCTTGTGGGGCGATGACAAAAATGCTGTTTTTGAGTTTCTGAGGTACAAACAAGTAATGCAGAAAGTTGTAAGGCTGATATACCTGTTCACAGGAGCCAGAAGTTGGTCGTCTCCATGCAGCACAGATGTGAAGCAGTTGCTAAAAACTCTGGTTATACAACTCAATATTTGTTTAGTGATTCATAGGAATACTAAATCCTGTCATTTACTACAAAGTAATAAAAATCTTTACACATTTTTCTTCACATTTTAAGGTTATGGATACAAAATGCAGTTTTCCCAATGAATTGAAATAAAAGTTATTATAAAGATTGTTTATTTTAGACACACTGCTATCATCTTAAACACTACTGAATACATAAAAAACCCAGTAATTTCATTTCTTGTGCAAAGTGGCGCTCATTTTTTCCCCATAACGAGTATCCGTGCGTGTGCCTCAGCAGCAGCAGCTCCAGGCCCAGCACCTCTCCCACAGCCACGCCATCCCGGTGCCGCTCACGCCCCACCCAGCGGGCCTCCAGCCCCCCCTGCCCCCCGGCGCCGGTACTGCCAGCCTGCTGGCGCTGTCCACGGCCCTGAGTCACCAGCTGCCGCTCAAAGACGAGAGGAAACACCACGACGGCAACAGCGAGCACCCGAGAGGTAGGAGGCCCCGCTCTGTGTGTGTGTGTGTGTGTGTGTGTGTGTGTGTGTGTGTGTGTGTGTGTGTGTGTGTGTGTCTGTTATACAGTGGTGACCTGTGTATGTCCATGTTGGCTACCTCATGCTTATAATATGTCTTGCCCTGTGCTAGTGGTGATATTATGGAGCCTAATAGCCCCAATTCATTATTGCTACAAAAGTCACAATGTGAGATTATTTTTATTATAATTTTATTCATGTTTATCTAATAAAACTATTTATTGTGATTAGTCTCACTGCTAAAAACCCAGACAAGGGGAAATCCACCAAAATTATTGTTCATGTTTTCCGTCTGGCTTCTTTTTCGTAGATAAAGGGTGTACTGAGCTAAAACATAAAACAAACTTATAATTAGTTGAGACACAGTCCACAAACTTGAGCTGCCTTATCTCATACATGAGCAGATGTTCGATATTTTTGATGGGCATAATTACTGCGGCTTTTTCATCTTTTGTTCAGTTAATGACCCCAAAATAATATTTACATCTTGAGTCAGAAATTATGAATTATATCTCGTACGAGCCGACGCCTAATTGTTAGTATTAGAATGAACAGCCGTTAGAGCAATTAAAAAATGATTTGTCATTATGCCATTTTAATTGGTCTAATAGGGAGCGATACACAGCCACCAGGATGCCTCTCGTCTCTTTTATGCACAGAGCGCCTTTGATTCTTCTCCGAGCTGACTTTGAGCTCAAGCATTTAATTGCGGTACACAGAGACTCTGTGTGTGATAGAAACAGTTTGTGCCAGCTCTTAATTACTCTGTTGCAGCATGGCTGTGAGGGCTTTTACTGTGCAGTCGAGCAGTTAACCTTGAACTATCGCTGCAGTAAAGCTAACAGCTGCTAACTCAGGTAATACTTACCCCCATTAGGAGAGCAATCAAGTCCCTGTGTGTGTCTGTGTTCATAAACTGGAGGGCGGAGGGGATTTCTATTGTCTTTACTGGGGCATGATCCATGTCCAGGCCCAGGCGGCAACAAACCATTATTTGCATTATTGATTAATCTAGTGATTATATTGGTGACTATTTGCTTATTCCTGCATTCTGTGAAATATCAGCCAATCATGAAAAGAGCCCATTGTTGCTTTTCAAAGGAGAATTCTATGGTGGATCCCAGACTATAATGTCTATAATGTTTGGAGAGTGAATTTGCTCCATTGGTCATCCAGTCAGTCAATCATTCCTGCAGCCCCGCCCCTCCCCTCTCCATCACAGCCTGCATCCGAAACCTCACTAGAGCTACCTACTAACCATTACCTATAACTCCAACAGTAGCATCTACTGTGTAGGAAGTTAGCCAATAGAATGCACAATTCAGACGTACTACAGCAGCCATCTTGCCCGTCCTTGTAACCCGGATGTTCAACGTGTGCTGCAGCACCGCCGGGAAAAGTTCTTCTTATAAATTCTTCTTCTTGTTAAGTCACAAGTCAATATGGCAGAATTTGCATAGTTCTCTACAAAAAAAAGAATATCACAGCTCTCGATATCTCGACATCTTATTTATCGTCATATGAATAAAATCCTAATATACAATAAGGACACTGCTAAAGAAATATCTGATAGATCAATATTTTCATGATTATGGGAAAATATTTTATACATGCATGCAAATGTAAAAAACAAAGGCCTTCAATAACTTTTATTCCTCTTTATTAGTCTTAGCTGAAAAATATGGACCAATACAAACACTTACTTACAATAAAAACATGGTACTGTGTCATGTTTCATGTTGTTGAAATGTGAATAATGTGGGTGCTTAAATTAAAATTAAAATTTAAATTAAATTATTTATTTTAACATTAACAGCAGATGAGATGCAAAAATGAAGAATGATCAAAAACACAAAGTTCCAATAACCAGAAATGAGTGAACGCTCACCGTAGTACATCAGCCATGACGTCAGCAGTAGACTGTTGTAGTGTGTGTGATCATTTTGCACGAAAAATAGTATCAACGTGATTCTGCATGCATGTGAAATAACATTTGTGCCGGTTTCAGCTTGTTGACGTGTAAACTAGTCCCCAATCCCACTTTGAAAACGCATGGTCAGAAAAATGTCTCAGGAAACACTATTGTGAAATATCTTGGAGCCCTTATCAACCAATTAACCAAGAAACATGATAAACAGTAGAGATAAACACCACAAATAATCACATACACAAAAATAACCATGTCCTGTAATACTCTGTATTATAATGTAATTACACAGCAATCATGCATGTCAAAAATCCAAAGATAATCACTCTCTATGAATGTTAAATATATTGGCATGTAAATCATTTGGGGATAGACACACACATGTGATCACATACACATAGTATTTAAATACATGTATTGGTAACACCACTTTTAATGGAGAAGTAGTGTCAGTTTCTGTCTGTCGAAATATGACTGACAACAGTGTATTTACTCTTAGATGTACTGTAGTTGCTGTGTTTAGGTTTCTGGGACTGTTTGTTTGAAAAAGGCCTTTAGAAAGCTCGATGTCATGAGTTGACACATTTACAGTATAGTGGAACATTGTTGAACTTTATTACGCTAACAGCTGCTGCAGTACATCTTTTTTGTGGTGTAATTTCACCGATGACTTGTGACTGTGTAAATGTATTTCTGCTTTAAGTAGACGCTGCATCTGTGTGTATCTACAGTTGTCTTGCGTGTGCTGCTCACACATTAAATGCCTTTTTCTCTTTTCATATCTCTCACCCGCCACCTCCTCAGAGCGAGACTCGGTCAAGGTGAGTCCACCCTTTGTTGCCTTTTTATCTGTTCTCTTTCTATCCTTTTGTAGACTGCTAACTAAACTTAGCTGGAGAAATATTTCCTGCTTATTTTTTTTCAATCAGGTGCCTTCAAAATAGAAAAAATGATAAATTAATTAAGTGATTTTGCAGAATTGGCCAGCACATACTTCTCCTGGCATCACTTTCTATTACCATATTATATACCTATATATACCTAGTTACATACAAAGACATTAATGATGGAGAATCTTGATTTTGTTGTAATAAACAATACAACGTTACATACTATATATCATTTATATAGGATCGTTTTTCATAGTGTTTCACAGTGTTCCTGCTGCTCATTCACACTCACATTCACACCAATAGCAGGCAAACTATCCTGTTGTAGGTATGTACCTACTGTATGTATGCAGTCTTCAGTTTGGTGGAAAACAGGCTCGACTTACTGAGAAACCATTTTACTTTGTACTCCAATGATTATATATGGTGAAATCAATATATGTAAAGGACATTAAAATTTCTATTGTGGGCTTGTTTCATATTTCACATACCACTAACAATTTCATAATAATATTTATAATAATAAACCCATCATCTATTTTTTGAAACGTGTTTTTAAATAAAAAAAGAAGTTGCTGTCATGTCATATTCCAGCTATACCTATACAAATATGGCTTGATATCATTCCATTAAAATGTTTAACTTGGCTTTTATACATTTAAGAAATTGCATACCTACAAAACAGATGATAAAACATTTTTTATTGCTTTTCTGAACTATTTTTTCTTTTTTATTTATTGTTCTTAAAATATATTCAGAATGTTATTAATAATAATAATAACTCAAACTTAAAATCATTCTTGTGTGGACCAAAGTATAATACAATACAATACTCAAACCAAATTTTCACAAATGGCATAAAAACACATTGATTCTAAAACAGTTTTTTTTTTCGAGTTTTGACCCACTCATGTATTTTAAGGGTGAATGTAGCCCAATCCACTAATATTCTTCAGTAAGGAATTGAACATCTGCTGCCATCAGTATCTACACACCCAGCAGCCATTTATGCATCCTTTTCTTTCGAATAAACAAGATCTTTTCTTTTAAACTAATCTGTAAATAGACGCAAAGAGAAAGAAAAGAGGAGGAGGCTGAAAGAGAAACCCCAAGATAAAAAAAGGTCTTGTTAGTGAAGGAAGCAGAAAGAGGCAGAGCAAAAGAGCAGCGATATATCCAGTGCTTGTAGTAATTAGTCCCTTAAGCGGAGCTTTTTTCCCAAGGCAAACATTTGGTTTGTTGAATACCCAATGAGCAGATTAGCATTTCTTTATTCCAGCAGCCCGTGCTCCACTGGTAAACACACACACACACGCACACGCACACACACACACACACACACACACACACACACACACACACACACACACACACACACACACACACTCTCTCTCTCAAAAGCACACACATGCACGAGTTTAACGAGCTGTGTGCGCTCTGATGTTTTGGAGGAGGTGGAGACAGGAGGAATGTTTCATATGTTATCTCCTGCCCCCCCATGTAGTGTATCCTCCTCCACACACACACATTTCCAGAGCTGTAGGCACCATGATGAGAGCGATTAGCAGTGTGCAGCGTGTCTGTCTGCCTGTGCGCGTGGTGTGTGTGTGTGTGTGTGTGTGTGTGTGTGTGTGTGTGGTCGTCAGAAGTTGGTGGTAAAGATAGAGACCAGAATGATGAATGTTTTTTATTAGCGCCCCCATGAGAACACACATACACGCACGAGCACGCCTCACACACACACACACACATACACACACACACACACTCTCTCACACACACACACACACACCCACACACACACACAGCTGCTCTTTGACATGGCGGCCAACAGTCACTTCATGAAACCAATAAGCCCCTTGTCAGTGGTCTACAGTTGCCTTGGCAACAGTCCACAGGGTACAGTGTGTGAATTGCATGAACATCTGTGCCTTAATGTCCTTGGCGTTAGCTCCTCACATGCTGATAAAGGTGTGTGTGGGTGTCCACAGCGTGTACATGCGCGTCTGCGCGACACGGGCAATTATGGAGCTGTGGTGCGTTCAAAGACTGCTGCTCTTCAGGTGCGTCACAGTCCGTGTGTTGCTCATAGTTGGATAGAGGGCGCCTTTTCAATGAAGCGAACTGCTGCTTCAGTTTCCCGCCATTGATTCCACTCATTCATCAGCATCACACGCCATTTTGTTCTGATTCAGTTATTTAGTGTGTGTTAGTAATAGAGCAGTGCTTAAAACGCCCTTAAATCACACACTGAGGTTCCCCTTGAGCAACAACCCTTGACCCCCCAGCAGCCCCCCCCATAGTGGAGATTATAGGTGTCATTATCAGGACTTGCAGAGTCAAATTGAAATGGGAAAAACAAATGGGGGAAATATAATTATGTCGTACTGGTAAATTAATACTCGGCGCTCACAATGCTTTATCTGCTGGAGGAGCCTTCATTTGTCTATGCAGCTAAATTAATTTGCCTTGATGTTTTTGAAAGCGCTAATTTATAGGCTAATTAATTGAATCAGTTTGGAAAACGGAGAGTGAGAGAGAGCGAGAGGGAGACATTAAGACAGTAAACCACTCGAACATCTGTTTTTTCTAAGACAGATTAAGGAGGGGGGGGGAGAGAGAGGATCAACCTGTTCTGACACAATGACAACTCAACATTGTTTGCACATTTGGAGTACTAAAACGTAAACAGGTACAAGAGCCACCTCACATTCACACACACACACACACATACACAGGCACATGCATGCTCCCATGCATGCATGCATTCACACACACACACACACACACACACACACACACACACACACACACACACATACACAGGCACATGCATGCTCCCATGCTTGCATACATGCACACACACGCACACGCACTGAATCCCACTCCTTCCCCCACAGAATCTTTGTCATCAACACTTGCAGCACGGCAAAGGGCAGCAAAAAGGTTACAAGCGTGAGTTAGTGGAAAGGTCGAGTTAAAGGTCCTGCTTTATTTTCCTTCTCTCTGTTCATCGTCTGCTGGGTATAAGGAGTGCCTCCCAATGAGATGCCCGAGAAAAAACAGAGAGAGAGAGAGAGAGAGAGAACGAGAGACACAGGCGGCGCAAGAGGGAAATGTTTAGTTGACCTTATTTTGATCTTTGCTTCTCAAAGAGGATTAATCCTTCAGTAATGGTATTTAAAGGGATGCCATATTTGATTAAGAAATGAGGGAGAGAGACTTCAATGCCCCCCCCCCCCCCCCTCCTCCCTCTCCCCACAACCACCCCGCTCTGCCTCAGCCTCATAACCACAACATAATGCTGCTGAGTTCAAGTCATGATGGCGTAGTCAAGCTGTCAAGCATGCAGCAGTGCTTTGGTGTTGTATGGAGCAGTGGAAATGAAAACATGTTGAGAGGGGTTTCTACAGTGATGTGGAAATGAATCGCATTGTGTCTTGATCTCTTGCACATTTAAGGCTAGATTTTTCCCATTTTAGCTTAGTTAGACACATGTAAAATAGTTAGTGTACTTACTTCTACAGTTTAATTTTATTGACCAAATTCTAATTGAGTTGAAGCATTGAAGGTTGCATATGCATCTTCTCAGGCAGAGAGGTTTGTCACGGCCATATTTTAAATGTGCAGGTTTTGAGATATTTTTTTCCTCTGATATTTCTGCCGCCACCTCAACACAGCAAAGATGAATGGGATTATGTATGTAGCTTCCAAAGGAAAAAAAAATCTTCCCAGAGAGTCCCCATTACTCTGGATAATCCATTAAACACGTCGTTATCTATTTTTATTGGGACTATTTCTTTGGGAGAAACTAGTTTCAGGAGAATCGCCTCTAGGAAAGAGATACAGACTGTGGGTTATATTTGATCGTACATGTACCATAAGTGTATTTTCTGAGATAAATAGACTCTCCTCGGCTCTGGGACATTTTTAGACACGTCCGTGATGAGAATGCAGCAGATGTGTTTTATAGTGGAGAGTTTTCTTCCACTCCTGCTCAGTGTCCTGTTATTATTTCCTTCCAGAGCTCATCTGTGTCTCCATCTGCCAGTTTTCGGACTGGGGAGAAGCACAGAAGTTCGAGCGATTACTCCTCTGACAGTAAGAAACAGAAGACGGATGATAAGGAGTTGGCCTCTACGCGCTACGTGAGTTAAAGTTACACAAACAAAACAACGGCAGCGTGAAGTCACTGCACTTTCTGCTTTTTTTTTCTTTTTATTTTTACAGTCATGATTAGAGACACAGAGAGATTGAGCTGACTGAAGAGGCTTTATATGCTGTATGTTGCAGTTTTATGAACTGTACTTCAGCCAAATGAGCCATCTGGTCGCTCCCATTTTAAACATTTCGTTAAATAATTAAAATTAAAAGAAATTATGGTCTGGAATTTATGGCGTTCTTTCAGAGGGCATCATGTAAATTGTTGATTTTATAAGGAGAATTGTTATATTAAGAGGTAAAAGGATTCATTGAAAGCACTTATTACACTGCATGTGCGATGATAATGTTTCTTTGCAAATGGCAAATGCACATCAAGGTCTTCAGTTCCTGACTTTAGCTATTTTTATGCAAAGTTGAATATGCAGTGTGGAAACGTACATGCAACTTCTGTATTTCTTAGATTGTAATTTTCTAACAGAACAGGCAGGTTTTATTTCTTGCACAAGGAGTGAAAGCCAAATGTGCTCCTTCTGTGTGTGTTTTCCAGGAAAGTGACGGGGAGAAGAGCGATGACAATTTAGTAGTGGATGTCTCCAACGAGGTACGGCGTGGTTTGACAGCATCTTTTGTATTTATTTCGATTTGGTAAAAAAAGGAATCCATTTTTAACATCTTCATCTGCGCGTATCCTCAACAGGATCCAGTGTCTCCTAGAGGAAGTCCGGCCCACTCTCCCCGGGAGAACGGGTTGGACAAGAACCGCTTGAAGAAGGATGCGCCCCTGAGTCCTTCCTCCATCGCCTCCTCCAGCAGCACACCGTCATCCAAATCCAAAGAGATTAATTTGGTGAGTCATTTGGGTAATTATAGCCCTCTGATCTTTGTTTCATCATTTCTCAGGGTAGTTTTCTATTTTTAGGCATTTAGAGGAATGGAAAAAAATGATAAGTAATCATTGTAGGTAAGGTAGAGAATTAGAGGATTAAAGATGGTGAAATCTCATTGTAAAATATGAGCCAAGTGACAATATATGAACTATATTTTGTGGAGAAAGCGTAATAGCATTTAATACATTTTTCTAGATTGTCAAATTTATGTGGTAAATTGTCAAAGCATGGAACTGTCCTATATTTTTATATCATGTATTATTATTATTATTATTAGTATTTCTACTCAATTACTCATTACTAATGTGTCACAGCTCTAAACCCAGATATCTTCTCCATTTCAAACAGCTGTTTACAGTAATGTTAAGTGATGAGGATTATTTAGTTTTTTTGTTTGTTTCGTGGTGTAGAATGAAAAGTCCACCACGCCCGTGTCCAAGTCCAGCACGCCGACATCCCGCTCTGATGCCCCGACCCCCAGCAGCACTGCCACCCCGGGCCTGAGGCCTGCACCCAGTAAACCGACAGGGGTCGAGACACTGGGTGACTATTTTTTATTTTAGTCTATGTATATATATATATATACAGAGTGTATGTGCATCAGTGAGACAGCCGATATATAGACACTAACAGGGTTACCTTTACAATATAGATAGATAGATAGATAGATAGCTCCTTTATTGTCCCACAGTGGGGAAATTTAAAGTGCTACAGCAGCAGTTAGAAAGTTACAAGAATGTTTTTTAAAAATTTAAAAAGGAAAAGAAAAATTAAAAAAATTAAATTAAAAAACACAATATACAGATATATACAGATATATACAGGTATATATAAATATGAATTAAAAATGTAAAGCACTGGTATATACAGGTATATATAGATATGAATTATGAATGTATTGCACTGTCCATTTTTCTGTTGGGTGTGGGGGGGGGGGGGGGGGGGTTACTGAGAGCTGTACTTGTTGTACAGTCTGACAGCTGTAGGAAGGAAGGACTTCCGATATCGCTCCCTCAGACACTTTGGATGGATAAGTCTGTTGCTGAGGGAGCTCGTCAGTCCAGACAGTGTGTCCTGCATGGGGTGGAGGTGGTTTTCCATCATCGATGATATCTTCCTTATCATCCTTTCCTCTCCCACCACCTCCACTGGGTCAAGGGAGCACCCCAGGACAGAGCTGGCCTTCCTGATAATCTTGTTTAGTCTCTTCCTGTCTGCAGCTGTTATGCTGCCTCCCCAGCAGACCACCCCATAATGTATGACTGATGCCACAACTGAGTCATAGAACGTCTTAAGGAGTGTCCCCTGCACTCCAAAAGACCTCAACCGCCTGAGCAGGTAGAGCCTGCTCTGGCCCCTCTTGTATAGCGCAGTTGTATTATCAGTCCAGTCCAATTTTTTGTTCAGATGAACACCCAGGTACTTGTAAGATGTCACCATCTCAATGTCCATTCCCTGGATGTTCACTGGTGCCGGGGGATTGCATACCCGCCTACGGAAGTCCACCACCAGTTCCTTGGTTTTCCCCGTGTTGATGTGGAGATGGTTCCGCTGGCACCAGTTGACAAAATCCTGCGTAAGTTCTCTGTATTCCCTGTCGTCATCATCCTCAATGAGGCCAACGATGGCAGAGTCATCGGAGAACTTCTGCAGGTGGCAGGTTGGTGACTTGTAGGTGAAGTCTGCAGTGTAGAGGGTGAAGAGGAACGGAGCCAGAACCGTTCCCTGTGGGGCCCCCGTACTGCAGACGACTGTGTTGGATACACAGTCCCGTGTCCTCACATACTGTGGACGGTTGGTGAGGTAGTCCAGAATCCAGGATGTGAGGTGACGGTCCACCCCAGTGTTCTCCAGCTTGTTCCCCAGGAGTGCTGGTTGAATCGTATTGAAGGCACTGGAGAAATCAAGGAACATGATTCTCACAGTGCCTCCAGGCTTCTCCAGGTGGGAAAGAGCACGGTGGAGGAGAAAGATGATGGCATCGTCCACCCCGATGTCAGGCTGGTAAGCAAACTGGAGGGGATCCATCAGTGGGCTCACCAGGGGGCGGAGATGGTCGAGGACCAGGCGCTCCAGTGTCTTCATCAGGTGGGACGTTAGTGCCACCGGCCTGTAGTCACTGAGGTCCTTGGGGTGTGGCATTTTGGGGATGGGTACCACGCAGGATGTTTTCCACAGTTGTGGCACCTTCCCCAGCTTCAGGCTCAAGTTGTAGATATGCCCTACAATCCTGCTCAGCTCGTCTGCACAGGATTTCAGGAGCCTGGAACTGATGCCATCTGGACCTGCAGCCTTCCTCGTCTTCATCCTCCTGAGCTTGTTCCTCACCTGTAGTGCTGTGAGGGACAGGCTGGAGAGGGGGGGCTGTGTGCCCGAGTGTGTTGGGGAGGGGGTTGGGTTGAAGGTGTGGAGTGTCGTTGGTAAGTGTGAACTCAGCCAGGGCTGAGAGGCGGAGGTGGAAGCGGGGGGGAGGGGAGGGCATTGTCCAGGAGGTAAAGTCAGGGGGGGCTGCAGCAATCTATTACCATCAATCTGTAATAAATGCTTTATAGTTGTTAAGCTTGTGTGTTTTAAATTGGAAAATATAATGGATTGATTTTTGTAAAGTGAAACACCACGTCACACCTGTTGTTTTTATGAATGCACAAACAAGTGTCATGTTAGCCTGTGCTAAAATGCCAATTTTGAGTCAAAACATCATGTCTGGAATTGATTTTGTTGTATGAGCTCAATCTCCACACTGTGGAGGAGGAGAAGCTCAGATGATGTCATTATTTGCATAAGGCAGTATTTTTTTTTGGTTTTTGCTATAGTTTCTGGTCTCCGCACGCCACTGGCAGTGCCGTGCTCGTACCCCGGCCCTTTTGGAATGGTTCCTCACCCGGGCATGAACGGCGAGCTGAGCGGAGCGGGGGCGGCCTACACCGGCCTGCAGCACATCTCCCCACAGATGAGCGCGGTGGCTGCTGCCGCCGTGGCGGCTTACGGACGCACACAAGTGGTACCTGATTATTGTTATTAAAAGTTAAAATCCCTTATACGTATGTATTACAGTGCTTTCATGCAGCAGCACTTTTGTTGCAGCTTCCCAGGCACACTCTGGTTACAATTGCATGGTAACGCCTCTCAAAAACCACATGCTAGGATGATGGCTGGTTTAGCTGCTACTTTATTTCGCACACTATCACAGGCTACTGTGGGCCACAGCCATCATATTATAAGACATGTTCACAGACCCACAGGAAATCCCAGCAATATCACCTAAAAGAACAGAATCTGGACCTCGTTTATTTATAGACACATATAACAGTAACACGCCCAGGTTATTTTTAGAAGTCTGGTTTTACTCGGTCTATCAACACGATTTAAAAGCTCATATGCAGTTTATACAATAAATATCTCTTCTTATCTCAATGTATGGTCATGTAAAATTACCCAATGTACAATTTTTATATTGAAACTATTGTAACATGTATGCATCTAAAATACTTTTAAACTTTCACGTTTTATGTCCTGCAGGTGGGGTTTGATCCTCACCACCACATACGTGTCCCCGGCCTTCCTCCTAACCTGTCGGGCATTCCTGGTGGAAAACCGTACGTTTCCTCTCCCTATTTACTTCCATTTTTCTGTCACATATTCGTATCGCCTCCTTTCATGTTAACCTTCCTTGTCTTGCCACTTTTTTCTTTTTTTCCCCTCCACATTTTTTGCACCTTTCTGCTCTCCAGGGCCTACTCCTTTCATGTGAGCGCCGACGGACAAATGCAGCCCGTGCCTTTTCCTCCGGACGCACTGATCGGCCCTGGCATCCCGCGCCACGCGCGGCAGATCAATACCCTCAGCCACGGGGAGGTTGTGTGTGCTGTCACCATCAGTAACCCAACGCGTCACGTCTACACTGGTGGCAAGGGCTGCGTTAAGGTGTGGGACATCAGTCACCCGGGCAACAAGACCCCTGTATCCCAGCTGGACTGCCTCGTGAGTGCCCTGTAGTGACCTTTTCATTCACGCCTGCACTGTTCCTTCATATGTGGTTAAAATACTGCATGCTCGCCAATCACTTTGTGTACTAAAGACAGCAAAAAGTACTTCTGTGTATCCTTGCCATCAGAACAGAGATAACTACATCCGTTCCTGTCGACTACTTCCGGATGGGCGAACCCTCATAGTCGGCGGGGAAGCGAGTACTCTGTCAATCTGGGATTTGGCCACGCCGACGCCGCGGATCAAGGCGGAACTGACGTCATCAGCGCCCGCCTGTTACGCTCTGGCCATCAGCCCCGACTCCAAGGTCTGCTTTTCCTGCTGCTCCGATGGGAACATAGCCGTCTGGGACCTCCACAACCAGACTCTGGTTAGGTATGGACCAGGGGAGCGAGCTCGGGAAGGTTTGGATTGGCACTGGACAGTAATAGGAACATTCATGGGCAAGTTTGCAAATGATGGGTCTGCAGTGCTCTACTAGTGCTCTATAAGATAGAGAGTAGTGCAAAGGTCTTAATATAAAGTTAGGACACCTACAAAATTAATGCTATAAACTGTTTCAAGCACTTAGCAGCCAATCACATAATAGGAGCTGGTAACGTAATAAATGTGCCCTATTTAAAATGCAATAGACTAATAACATAATCGCTGTCCAATAATGTAAAAGTGACAGCGCCAAAACTGTTATGTGGTGTACCAAAACATATTCTGGGTGGATTAAATATTTAAAATGTATAATTCCTTTTGTTCAGTTATATTATTTTATCATTTGCTGTTGAAAAATCACACAAAATCATGACTTTTGTAAAAAAAAAAAAAAGATACAAATGGACTTTCAAATGACACTGAAACCAACATAACCACAAAATGTACATTTCAAGAGATGAAATAAGGAGATAAAATCTTTGTTAAACTATATTTTATACATGTTTTGACTTTCTAAGTTTAATGTAATAAGTTCTAACATTATTGGCTCAGTAGTTTTTCGTTTTTCTTCAGAATTTTTGCATGTTATTGGTATAATAATTATTATATTATATGTATAACATAAATTATTAATTATTAAACATAATTGACCTATTACATTTCAAAGAGAGAAAATGTATTACGTTAATTGCCATTATTACGTTTTCTACTGTTTTTACATTATCAGCTGTTATTATGTAATCGACTGCTACAAAGCAGTAAATTGAAAAAAACAAAATCAGTTTTTGAAGGTGCTTGGCAGGTAGGGCATTCCTGTATCTTAGAGAACTACAGTTGTTCTTACAATTTAGGCCTCGTAGCGTGGTCAGAGCCATCTGTGCGTGCCATGTTAATCCAAATAGTTCTTTATGACTCTGGCTGTATGTTTTGGGTAATTTTTTTTCTGCAGGATGAATACTGGACCTGATGCTCTTATGGATAAAAATATAAACACCTACAAAATTGGCACAGTACTGTATCATTGATATTAACTTTATATTTTAAATAAAATGTAAACAGTGCTTTATCTATTTTCCTGAGGCATACAAGTAATAATAATTTGTGTTCATTTCTTTGCCATTGTAAATGCTGTTTTATTGTTAGATTTAATTAATGAGCCGTTCTTGTGCTTTTTTCCCCTCTCCATGCTCACTATACAGTATAATATAATCAATTTTTGTAATGTCCTTTGATTAATTTTCAACTTGTGCAAACAAATGTGATGTAAACTGGCACAGTGATGTACTGCCAGAATTCTTTATTATATTGCTATATTGCAATTATGCTGATACAGCATACTCTGGTTTGGTAGACGCAATTTTTTTTTTTTTTTTTTCGCAGGCAGTTCCAGGGCCACACCGACGGAGCTAGTTGTATAGACATCTCTAACGATGGGACCAAGCTCTGGACAGGAGGTCTGGACAACACGGTCCGGTCCTGGGACCTGAGGGAGGGCCGGCAGCTGCAGCAGCACGACTTCACCTCACAGGTACATGTACTCAGTACAGCACTTCTGTTGGTGCTGCAGCAACATCTGGATTATATTTCAGTCTATCCAGGAATATGTAGATTTAGTAGATTCCAGAAAATGTGCAGCCATGTGCAGTTTTGTGTGTTTACACCCTCAAGCTTTGTCGTATTGCAATCATTTATAACCCAGGTTCAGAACATTTAATCTGGGATGAAGGCCCAGGCTGAGCTGTGGTGTTCTAGTACCTGTAATATCAGCATTGGTAGGATTGAGTTGTATCAGATGGAGAGAGGAATAGCGATAATCGTCCATTACTGCAATTTCCTGAAAAAGGCCCATTTCACAGTGTGAGTGTGCTCAGAAAGGAGAAGCAGGAAACAGGGAAACACATGGCAGAAAGTGAGTTTATGCCCTCCAGTGCGATCTATTAGAATTTGTTTGTGAAAAACAAATTCTAATTCTAAAGTTTACCAAGTTTATCGGGCTATCAGCTATTCATTTATTTATTTTTTTATTTTCAGCTGCCGTCATCTGGAAAGAATATTGGTGCGATTTGATTGAAAAATCAGAATTGACTAAATCATTCACCCACCTCATTTTCGTGACATATGATTGCTTTTTTTTTTCCAGCAGTGCTTCTGCCAGCCAGCGAACTTAATAAGATTTAAGAAACTGAAAAAGCCATCTGTTTTGACAGATTAGTGCGTCAGGGATCGAGATGTTTATGGTGGTGTTGAAAAGCACACAGGGGACTTTTGCCAACACTCATAGATATGTTAATATGGGTGCCCACCCCCGCACACAGCCGCAAAATCTCAGCGCTCCGGGAAAAAAAAAATCACCACCTTGATATAAGAGGTTATATATAACACTACAAGAGAGGAGGCCTCCGCCATTAAAACTGTGTCTGCTGGGTTTCGTTACAGATCTTCTCACTGGGATACTGTCCAACGGGGGAGTGGCTGGCAGTGGGGATGGAGAACAGCAACGTGGAGGTCCTACATGTCACCAAACCTGACAAGTACCAGCTCCACCTACATGAAAGCTGTGTGCTCTCACTCAGATTTGCCCACTGTGGTAAGATTCTATGAAATGACAGCAATCTGTCATATCTGTTTGTGATATACTTCAACATTACCTGTGTTAATTGATATTCATGCACTCATGGGGGAAATGCAGCAAGGGTGGCCTCGCTGTCAGTGTTTGAACCCTGAATGTTTGTATCTATCTGGATGAATTCGCCCTCCAGTGGTGACGATGAGCAGCTGATGCTCCACCGGAAAAGCAGTGTTCAAGGATTTTTCTAAATTACCTGGTGAAAATGTCGCCACTCTCAGAATAAAGGTAGATTGTGGCACTATGTCTCACTGTGCTTTCAGCACCTGCTCTCCCTTTTTTCTCCTCACACACACACACAGTTATTCTTCAAATTGTTCCCGAAGGCGAAAGCTCAAATTAAAAAGAAGCTCAAATTGCTTGTCGAGCTACTTCTTTGTCAGAGCTTTCGGCGCTGATCACTTTAATCTGTCACAGGGGGTCACTTTATGTGCCATGAACGTGAGGTGACACGCGTACGTGTCGGAAGTGAGGCGCGTTTAAAGTTTTAGACAAATGTTTTTTTTCTTGCTGTGGCCTAACGTGCTTTTGCCCTCCTGTACAGGGAAGTGGTTTGTGAGCACAGGAAAAGACAATCTGCTCAATGCGTGGAGAACCCCATACGGAGCCAGCATATTCCAGGTAACCGCGGAAGAACGAGGAACATGTTACATAAATTACACGCAGCAAAGACGCCAGAGGGGGTATTAAAATACAGGCATACCCACCATCATATCGAGCCCTCTGTTCAACACCTGTCTGTTACACACATGGCTTTCATCCTGCTTGGCTTTTTTATCTCAAGTGTCAAGAGCTCTTTTTTTTTTTTTTTACATTTTCACACCTCTTTCTATTCCCCTTTCAGTCGAAGGAGTCGTCTTCAGTGCTGAGCTGCGACATCTCCATAGATGATAAATACATTGTGACTGGCTCTGGAGATAAGAAAGCGACTGTCTACGAGGTCATCTACTAACGCGTCATTAAACAGCGTGGCCTCCGCCCCCGTGTGCAACTCAATGGGTATGAAATGGATCCGGATGGAACAAACCAAACTTTTTATTTTTTTTTCTGGATTGTGACAGTTTGGCCTTTTGGCTGACGGCGGATCAACTTGAACAAGCAGAACCAAGCACAGAGATTTTTTTTTTTTTTTTTAATCAGCAGCTTTTGTTGATGTGAGATGAGTGAATGTCCATATGCACTGAGTCTGGAGTGGATGCTGCTGTTACAGTATTGCCCAGATAACATTCTTTTATGTATTAATTTTAACCCTCTGATATATGTGCTTTTCACCATGCGTTTACATGGACGAGCAGCTACAACACAAGCGTCATTGCCCACACACCTGCTTATATATTCTGTGTATACCTCGATGCTTAAAGGAGACATAACAGGCTTTTTTGTAATTTTCTGTCATTTATATACTCTTGTAATGTTGAATGTGTATTTAAACATGGTCAAAGTTACGAAACTCGAGGTACACATAAACATACTACCATCAAATCAAAGCCCAGGCTTCAACTTGCTCTGAACCCTTCGTTTCAGAGGTCACCTCTATTTTTCCATCCAACTGATGTTCAAATCAATCACAAGCTGTCAGTAAGCTTTGTTGCTAAGGTTGTTGTATAAGATTGTTCTCTAGGTTGTCGTTGCCTTGTTCACTTGCATTTTTTGGATTGGATTTGGTACATGTAGTATTTTTAAAAGGAAGGACAGCTTCCTTGGAACTGGCCAATCACAACGGAGAAAGGAGCTAAAATGGCCTGTTTCCGCCAGCGGCTGAACTGAGGCGTTGCATTCAGGGGCCAGTATAAGATAGATGAGGATTTTAAATTCATGTTTAGACCCGGAAATGCGCATGTTACGTCACCTTTGAAAAGTACACCAGGCTCATAAACCAAATCATACCTTGAAAAAATGTCAATTTAAAAACATAACCATCGTATGAAAAAGAAACGGTGCAGAGTTGTAGATCCAACACAAGGGACTTGTGGGGGTAGCCGTCCTGCACATGAGAACATGTTGTTAAAAGAAAATATATCAGAGGCTTTATTCAAATCGACTACTTATAGACAGTCTCACTATATTGGCATCTATTAGCATTTTGATTGCACTTCAGGTTATTATTGTTTTTCTCTCATTTTTGCCTCCATGCACGGTGTCTGTGTGTATGTTTATACCTCATACCAAGTTTGCCTTTTTATTTTTTCAAATAATTGTGAATTCATTTTGTTGTTTGTCTAAAATAATCAGCCTTTCACATGTGAAGAACAGTTTAATTTCATGTCAAATTCATGCTGAGGGAAGTGGTAGAAGTGGATGGTTACTACCCCACATGGTAACGATTGCTTAATACTGTGTGTCTGCAGTTAAACACTCTGACATGGTGATGGTCAAGTAGCTCAACTGTCATTAGTCCTAATGGAATAGTTGTTCAAGGGCATATTGGCATTTGTTCCCATTGAACTATTTCTTTGAATGCAGCTTGTGCCCATTATTTCTCATATGTATCTATATTCATAACTTTTTTTATTTTTTAACTATTTTTGTCATCTACTCACAAAGCGAGTGAGTGAGCTCAGTGTGTGTGTGTGTGTGTGTGTTTGTCTACCCTGTGGGAGTTTTAACAAGCGAACTGCCATCAGTACCCTCGCTATCGACTGACCTTTGCACTTGGTTCTGCCCCCTCAGCTCACACTCCACTGGATGCTCACTGGATCGTCTCTGACAGATGACAGTTAAACACTTTGATTAATGTTGGGGGGGGTTCAACAAGACCTATTATTTCCCGTCTGGATTTTTTTCTGTTTGGACCTTTTGACATTTCTCCAAAAAGAAAAGAAGAAAAAAAAAAAACAAGTGGTCAGCGATATGTTTTGTTATTGCTCTTGGACTTACTGCTGTTGGCTTGTAGAATAACACAGTGCCTTTATGCCGCAACGCTTCTGATTCATTTCATCCTGCTGAGTGTACAACTACACAAAGAGCTGAAACGTGACGGACTGTTATATTGTTGGAGTGATTTTTTTTTGTATTAATTCTGAGTGTACACATCTTGCAGCATTTAAGTATGGATTCCATTATCAGCAGATTATTATAGACTGGAGTCCTGTTTTTTATTCATTATCTGTTGTCTACTTTGCCTGAAACACAGTATCATGGTTATTGCTATTTTCTTCTTCTTTTGACAGTTACATTGTGCCATTTAACATGTGTTATTCTATGCTGCACTTTTCTTTCTGATTCCAAACTCGTGCCCTTGTGTTTCTGCTACATAGCTACATGTCCACATGGCACTCATCCACAGGAAGATCCCACAGTAGTTAGTTGTACCTCACTCTTAGATTCTGAACCGTGTCCATTTCACCTAATGCAAACTGTACCTATACATTAATGTAACCATGTGGTGGCTCATAACTACTGTACACTCCATCCATAATTCTGCAACACTGAAAGAACCGTAAAGAGACCGATTAACAAAGTATGATGTGTATTATTCCCAGAAGCTGCATATTATATCATTAGCTTCCAGTTTTTTGGGCCTGTGAACACAAATACACATCCTTCAGCCTGCAAATAGGGAAGAAGCAGAAGGCAGAAATAAGCAGAGGAAGGTTTGTATGTATCCTGAGCTGTCCTGTAACAATAATGTGATATAGCCTATTTCAGTGGATAATGCAGTACTTTCTTATTTTAAACTTTCATAACAGCCCCTTTCTCAAATAATGACTGCCTCAGACAAGATTAAATGATCGGAGGAATATGACCAAACCGTCATTTGCTCTAATGATTCTCCAGGTTACTGTAAAAACTGATGAAGCGAGCAGTGCGGCCGATGCTTTTATTACTGCCAGGTCTTAACTCAAATCTTAATATTGAGATCTGAACATCCTGTAAAACCAAGTAAAACTTTTTGAGCAGGAAAAGCTATGTACATCAGATGCATTTTTTGAAGTTTGATACTGTACTGCACTGGAATGAAAAGTTTTTGTTTCAGCTAAATGCCAAGAGCACCTGAAATTGACAAATTATTATTCATATTTTTTTATTACGTTAATTGCTCTTAGCATGTGATATGAGCAGATCTCTGTTGAAGTTATGCTAAACATGTTTTGACACATTTATTTATGCCAGTTTTATAGGACATGACACATATGTAAATATATATGTGACAAAGTTGAAGAAACTACTGATACTAACTCACTGGTGTGAATGAATAGGTTCATTTTGTAGTAAAGTCGCCTCTAAAGAGAAAAAGTGAGAATGACAATATACTGGTATGACTGATATTTATGGGATCTTTTCTGACAGCCGCACACAGTGACACGGAAGGGCCGGGACGTACTCGTGTTAAGTTTTTACAGTGTTTGCCTGATGATTCCTGTGATTTTTCTTTTAAAACCTGAAACATTTCTGTGTTCGCTGCAGTCAGCTACGCTTTCGAATTAAAACGACGATCCATCCACTGCGCTGCTGTGCTTTCTGCTCTTGATCCAGTCAAAATCCGGTTGCAGGCTTTTGTACAGTATCGAATACTGTGCAAATGAACTTTGGCTATAGTCGTGCTGATGTCAAAAGTCAAAATGATTGTATTTATCATCTGATTGCTACGAGTTAGCCGACTAACATGACCTGATACAGAAAGGAGGTCACAAACGATGATGTGTAGAGCATTCATCTTGACCAAAACTCATGAAAGTATTATGAATTTAGTGTAAACATGTAATAATTCAAGCTGACAGTGGAAAAAAAATAAACTTCCTGTTGCTAGTTGAGCTCTTTTCTCTTCAATACAAAATGCCTTTGCTCTCTTTTTTCTAGCCTGTGGTTGATTTTATTAAATTATTGTGTGGAACGTTTGGTGTGAGACTTGCTCATTGTTCCATCTGATGTCATATTTTCATTATTTAGTCAACAACGCGATTCATTAAGGTTAAAATACTCAAATAAACCAAAACGGTGTTTGGAAAATAACTATATATTCAGAGAAAGTGCCAAGATTACTGTGCAAATTTAAGGCGGCTGCAGTGTCTCTTATTTGAAAGCATGTTTTCACTCCTCTACCTGCTTTCCAGCTGAAGAAAATGACCTTGTTTCTCCTCCATGGTTTTACAGTGTGCATTGAAGACTGACCATCACATATGATCATACAGAACAGAGAGATGAAAAATGAGAAAATTATCCTCGAGGGGGACCTAAGACACACGTTAAACTAGTCAGTGATAGAAAATTCTGTTTCTTCTGCAGAATATATTAAAGTCTTATGAGAGAACACTTGACTTACCCAGTATTCTTTAGCGATTTCATTCCCTGTTTCACTCCTTTGTGTATTACACCTTGTTAATTGACTCATTATCAGCCTGCCTCTTTTCTGTGTGTGCTCGGAGCATTAATAATATAAAGGTTTCCTTAACAATATATTATCGCACACTGGGCAGGCTGCAGCCTGTAGGCAGCCACAGCATACATTCATTTTGCATTTAAGGTTATTCCTTTGAGCTCTGGCTTTTCATGGCTCTTTATTATACCCTGACCACGGAGGGAAAAAAGAACAGCAGCTTTATAATGCTTTGATATTAAAGTTACTTAAAACACTCTTCCTCTCCATCTTTTAACCCTCTTCTAAACCTGCATTTTGCATCTGAGTCATTCCTTTGCCCAACTAGAGTTTATATTTTGACTCAATCAACAGGCAGAACACAAACTTTATTAGAAAAGTGCTTTACAAAAAGAAAAGAGAAACCAGTGAAGGCAGATCCAAAGAGATTAAGGCCAAAGGACATGAGAACAGACAAACTAAAGACAATAGAATAAATAAGAAAAACTATTGGAAAGTCTGAAAGTAACTAGTGACTACTCCATCTGATATCAGTAGTCAGACTCCCACACACTGACCTGGGAGAACTGGGCTCCATCTCCCTAGATTTTAAAGGTCAAACAGCACTAGTTCTGGAGGATTTTAATAATAATGATTATTAATATAAATCCTCTGTGTCCACTTTAAAGTATAGTGTGACAAACTTTTTTTTCCCTTTTTTTTCCACCACAAAAAGCTATTTTTTTTTTGCTTGTGATGTGTGGCAGGCAATACTCCACGTCCCTATTAGGTGCGCAGGGAAACAACAAGGGTTTCAAGTGTTTTAGTGTGGCATTTTAGTGCAAGCTGACGGGTCAGCGCCGGTCGCTGTCTCACCTCCCATTGTGAGTGTGCTGTGTTCATGCAGAGCACAGCGGCGGACTGTTGAAGTGGATTAAGTGATCTAAGTGAGGGCTGTGGAGGAGGACGCTCCACCATTACAGTGAATGATACTCCTGTTACGGCTCTCCAACCGGCACTTCAAACAAAAAAGTGGGAGAGAAGGAGGAAAAGGTGGGGACGCGATGTGGGAATGAGCAACCCCACTTCAGCGTTTTATATTAAGAGCTCTTGCGGGCTTGCAAATTGACCACTTTCCTCACAGACAAAGAAGTTGGATTAAACAAACAGGCCACACAATAGCAAGATAATGTTAAAAAGCCTGCGCTTGTTGTGTGGTGCTGTGGTTCATAAATCTGTAAAGGTAGCATTCATTCTAGTGGATAGAGACTTCACGCTCAGGATGTTAGTAGTATGTTAGTTCACAACCACCGCCGTTGTATTTATTGCCTTTTCACAAGCCCTCATGACCATGTTGGCGACCCGGCGGTCGGCTGGCGGCATGTTTGCAAAGTGCCACTTTACAGAACCATTACAATACTCGACCAACTTCAGAGCACTGTGAGCATCGCTCTTAATTAATTCACTGTTTTAGAGCCCTGACGGCACACTCAGAAATCTCTTGGACTCTGAGTGAACATTGTCGATGCAGGAAGTCAACAGGACTAGTGGCTCTGTGAGGCTGTGCTTAGGAACAGCAGTGCTTTGCCCTAATATCAGCAGGGCGATGTGCTCAAAAGGAAAATAACTAACATGCTAATGTATAGGAGGTATGCCTGCTAATTAGCCCTAAACACAAAGTAGGCTTCAGCTCAAATAGCATTTGCATGTATTTGGTGAAAGAGTGAAAATAAAAAAGACAATGATGATGGTTACCATGTTACCTGTTGGTAATTCATCCTGATCAGGACAACTATAACTTATTTAATGGGAATTCATCCAATAGTTGGAATAAATATTTCAATAAAAGCTTAAAAACAATCAACAACCATGGTGCTAGAGGTATTTGAGCTGAGCATGGTGCTATACTTGGAAAGATAGATCACCAAGTCCTTATTCACCCTGTGGGCACTGTGGATATTTGTACAAAATTTCATGGCCACCTAAACATATATATATGTATTGAATAAGTTTCTGTTACTTCAGTTGTTTTAGCTTCACTATGCAGAATGATATGCCCCAGAAGTCTCTTTTCAAGGAGAAATTTGTGCTCAACTTGATTTCAAGTTTGAGGGATGAGAATGATTTGTTACACCACAAATGATTTAAGGCTAGTAAAGGGTCAGATGTTAAAAACATGAAGCCTCCAGCACCTATACAATAAGACTGGACATCTTGTTTCCTAATGTTTAACGTTTTCTTAATAGATTAGATTTTTCAATGTGGGAGAAGCAGCGTGTGTCATTTCAGGAATTTTTATAAAGCAAGTGAAAAAAACAAAGCAACATTGCAGTGGATATTAAAGTCTGCACCTAATGTGGACTAAAAGCGTCTTCAAAACAACCACAGACACCGGCTTCCCTGATTGGCACCTTTTACCACAGAGATGATTTCCATTCAAAAGAAAACAATTTAGATTCTGTCTCATTCGCCAATTATGCACATTTTTGGTCCGTTTTGGCAGAACCTCGCTGCTCTCTAATGAACGCTCTATCAAACTTCCTCTTTCTTCTGTTACAGCACCACACATAGTCGCTGGGAGATTTTTTTTTTGCTTGTTTTTAACAAGACCTCAAAACCTAGTAACAGAAAAGGGTTGGTGAACAATATCATCCCTTCCCAGTGACTGCGGTGCTTTGATTATAAAACCTCGGCTGAACATAAAATTAATGGTCAAGCTCTGGGTGGGATACAGAAAATCCCTGAACATAAGATGCTGCTGTGTCGCCGCTCTGTTTTCCCTTAGAAGGTTGGCAGGCAGGTACTGTATTAATCCTCCAGGGGGAAATTTCTTAGTTACAACAGCAGGGGCAATAACATATATCATCAACCTCACAATAAGGAATATATTTGTTCCACTTAATAATGAACGTGGATGAATTGCTGTAACGACTGACCATCCATAATGGCTTTTAAACCTGAAGCTAATGTGCAGCAACCACACAGACGAACAGCAAATAAACAAACAAGCAACCAGCCAGACAATAACTCAGCGTGGCACTTTAATAGCGCGGCGTTAGAAATGAGGTTTTGTCACCATGTGAGCATTTCTGCCCCAGCTATTCACATTAATGGACACAAGGATGAAAGTCAATTTCTGGCTGCCCGTACCAACCAGAAAAAAATATATAAAAGAAACAACAATGTTCTCATATGGAAGCAGGAATGTGTCTCACTGCCATAAAAAAACCAAGTGAATGGAGAATTCTTCCTTTGGTATTTTATACAAGATATGTATTGAGGTTGGACTTTAATGTATTTTTAATGCGATTATATCACAGCTGTACCGCTCATGGTATTCTCTTTTAAGGCCGTGTATTGCATTTGAACTCACACAAATGTGTCCTTGTCATATCTGACTCACAAATTTTCATCCCCTCACCTCCGCCGGGCCCATCACATCTGCGAAAGAGATTGGATCGACGTCGCCTACGAGGAGCACGTCCATCAGCTTATCTGGCGGAGTAAATTTGACGGTGAGCCTGTAATGAGATGAAAGCTTTGTAAGGAGCTTTATACTTTCAAACGATTCAAAGGGATATTTCTCGCAACATCTGATGTCGCTAACAATTTCCTGCCCTGTTACAGGGTGGGACTGATGATTAATTCATGTCTCTGCTGTCTTAACGAGGTTGTGTCCGTTAGTTGGTGGGGTGTGTGTGTGTGTGTAGGGGGGGGGGGTTGCACTCTGCAGTGCTTTGATATCCTACTTTCAAGGCTGTGTCACAGATTAATGACTACTTTGAGCTGTGAAACGAGCATCATTATCTCTTTCTAAAAAGGGAAGGGTGGTAGGAGGAATCACTGACTGTGTGTGTGTGTGTGTATACAGTGTGAATGTGTGTGTGTGAGAGACAGTGATTGATTGACAGTTTATACAACATGATACAACTATTTTCATAGACAGTGGTAATTCCTGTGATGAGTAAACTTGATTCATGTGTAAAATTGAATTTGAACTCATCTTAAACTCTTTTTCAAACTAGGGCTGGTTTTTGGGTTTATGAGTTTTGGTATACTAAAATTCTACTATGAGACATGATGTAAAAAAATGTTTATACTTATTTGTGTTCCCAAATGCCTTTTCTTCTTAGAACAAGGCTGTGGCCTCATCTGTTATTAGTTTGAACTGTGGATCAGATATGTAAGTTATTGTCCGATAGTTTACCATAGTTTAAGATGCATTTTTAGCTTTAGTATCTTATGATTCATTATTTGTGTTTGAAGCCTATGATTATTATATTATCAATGTATTTGAATTAGGAATGATGACTAGACTAATACTTGAAGTTATTATTTGCATTGATTGTCATACAAATGAGTTTTGTTGCCATATATCATAAAACTTTTTCCAAAGGGAAATGCATCAAACCATTGAATAGGAGAATATATGAGGAGAATATGTATATTTTTTTAATGTTATGAAATTCTTTGTTTGAACTTATAATTTTCAATAAATTTCTCAACCACTATGTGATATTCAACCAATTTCCAGCAGTACGCTCGCTGTCATGAAAATATTTTTATAACATTTCTTTTTCATTTTTAAGAGGCTTTTCACGCTACATCTATTCAGTCATTTCACAGCTGCAGCAATGAGAAGGGTTCAAGGGTCACGGCAAAGTGGAGCAAGCTGGATGAGTGAGAGGGTTTAAGTTCACATAGAGAGTGGAGGATATTACATATTTCCTAAGAAAACAGAAGCAGCCATTTGAGTGGAGGTCATGGACATCGCTATGTACGCTGGCAGAAGAGGTGGAAGCGTTGGAGGAGAAATGCCTCTTAAAATTAAATGAACTAAAAGCTCTTAGTTTGAATGCACTTCAGCCTACACTCTGCCAAATGTACTCTACCTCTGAATAAAGCACTCGGGTCAGGAAGGACGTTTTTTTAAGGCTTTTAAGCCAACTCTGATTTCCACTTAAATCCAACTTTAGTTCCCATTTCTAAATGAGACGAGGCCTTCCTCCGCATCTGTCAGAGTTATTAAAGCACAGGGTGGTAAAATAGAAATTCTGCTCTGAAACTAGTGACTCTGTGATTGAATGTAATGTGAGTGAATTTTAGTGCAGTATCATCAAATCCTACTGTAACACCCTATAAATGCCTTTATTAGGGAAATAGTGGAAATAATTTCATACTTGACAGGATTTTCAATTCCACCTATGATGAGTCAAATTAACATGTCATAATCACTATTCTTCTAACTTATCTAACTAGATAGAAAAAATATCCAAATAAATACATTTAGAAATTGTGTATATATTTTTAAATAAATACATTCAAACCATATTTATGCAAATGTAGAAAACAAACTCATTATTTATTTATGCTTTTGTCATTTTTTGTGCTCCATAATCAGATTATGAAGCACAAGAGATAGTTTTCTCTCTGATTAGGTTGATTAAATGTTGATAAAGATGGATATACATGACGCTTATTTGCACATGAGTTTTGCGCCAAATTGCCTGAAGGTGGCGCTGTTTAGCAGCAGCAGCAGCCAGCCTCACCAGCTGCACACACCTGGATTTTCTTCAAGAAACACACATCCATAATAATAATAAATTTAATGTGTATGAGACATTTATAATTAAATAAAACGAGCAGAAAATGTAAACGAATATTGAATGCATTATTTAATGTAAAACCGTAATCTGAAAGGTAAAGATGTGATATAAATATAATGGCGTAGAAAGTACAATAATTCACATGGAATATATGACATGGAAGTATAAGTTAATATTACGTACTTAAAAGTGTATTTAGTTACTACATTCACACTCTTCAACAAATTTTCTTCAATGTAGATATTTTCGTTGTCCAAAAGGCGGCGACACGAAACTTGACGTCTACTGCGATTTACCACAGAAGAAGAAGCGCCCCTCACTGCTAGGTTAGCTAGCCAGCTAGCAGTAGCTAACTTCTCGTTTCGGCTGAGGTGAGCAGCAACATGCTTCTCCATACAGCCAGATCCTGGCTGCTCCGCTGCAGGACTCTACCTCTGGCCTGCACACGGTCCTACCACGGCGATAAAGTCGCTCGACTCGGCTCTCAACCCGATAAACAGGCTGCCGATTATCAGGTGGGTTAGCTAGTTGCTAACAGCAGCTAGCCAGACTAACATTTCTCCTTTGCTGCTAACATTAACTGTGCTAACAGGGGAGAGGCAGAACTGTGCTAACATGATAGGGTCATTAAAATATTGGTTCACTCTGTCCCTAAACCACGTTTAAAATATGATGTCCCCGCTTTACTGACCTCAAGAGGTCAAAGCCTTGAGGTTAATTTGGTGTCCAGTCGAGGTCTCTGTTAGCATCCCCCTGTACTATAACTAGTTTATTATTTTATTATGATTCATTACAATTAGTGTTTATTGGTGGAAGGGTTACTGTATTTGCTGTACTAGTAAACCTATTTGAGTTGTACTAAATAACATGTTAACTTGAGCGTTAACATGTTATTTAATTTAATTTTATATCACTTTATACTTCCATTCTACTAAATGCATTTTTAGAGGTAAATATTGTAATTGCTATGATATTGCATTTATTTACCAGCTTTAGTTTCCTTTCCCATTAAGATTTGAAACAGCGGATAATATAACAAACTATTAAAATAGAACACTGTCAAAGATAAGGCAAGTGGTTTCCATACTTTGGGGTTTTTCCAACATCTTTGAAAAAACATTTTTTCTTATTTTTTTTTTTTTTTTGAACCAAGCAATTCCTGGTGCTTCAGTATTAATGATCTAGTGATATGTAATTAAGACGATCAGTTATCTATTATTTTAATCACAGATCTAAATGTAACTAATCACAGATCGATTGTCATTAAAGGATTCGGCAACTATTTAAAAAAAAAAAACATCTGCTAGATCCAGCTTCTCATGTGGAACTGTTTGCTATTTTTCTTTGTCATGAATGAGTCATAAATTGAATTTATGATGGTTTGACCTGTAAGCCAGTGAAGCCAGCACGTTAAAATATGACCATGGAAGTTGAGAAAGTGCATACTTTATTTTTTTTACTAAGTTGCAGGTATTAAAATTTCAGAATAAGTCTAAAAGATAATGTAATCATTAACTTTATCATTATAACCTTGGTATTTGGTCCTTATCTCACTTTTTTGTGACATTGTGCAGTACCACAAAGTGTCACTTGATGGCACCACAGATCCATTTTCTTTACTGGCTGCTTGTAGACACACTTGTATAAATTTGTCTTTTACATTATATTGTCCCACATTAAATGAAGTATTATTTCGCACATGTTCTTGAACCTTTTTATTTCCTCTTAACAAATTAACATGACACTGTTGAAAGTTGGTTACAAAACATTTTTGTTGCGATTTAAATAAAAGATTTTACCAATTTGGTATGCTCCATACTCAAAACATACTGCTTGTTGTTGATCTGCTGAGTGATGATTCATGAAAACAAACTATTTCTTTTTTTCAGGAGAATTATGATCGGATGCAAATTCTTGTTGATGAATTGAAAAGCAGGGCAGAGAAGATTAAATTGGGTAGGTGTGAGCTCCTTAAGGATTACACCCTATACGCAGTCTCTTCATGATTTCTTCAAGTTAAAAAAAAATGTATCGCTGTGTGTTTTAATGTCACATTTACGTCCAAATTTAGGCTGTCTGGATGAAACTGGTGTTTTAAACAAAGGCATTACTCACCTGTTTCTGTTTCAGTTGAACTACTTAGAATATTGAGGTTTTAAGAACCTATTAGTCCATTGCCTAAACAACAATTAATTTTTCTTTAACTTGGTTTGATGTGATCATAGTCACATCTTTCATTAGACTGTCCAGTGTAGATACCCACTTAAATATCATGCAATTATAATGTGTTACAACAATAACTTTTTGGATAGATAATGCAATAATAACAAAGCAATGGAAATGTATTATGATTTAACACAAGATCTGAGTTTACATGCTATTTGTTCATTGTTCCAGGTGGGGGAGAAAAATCCAGGAAACTTCATACTTCTCGTGGAAAACTTTTGCCTCGAGAGCGTATAGACAGACTCCTGGATCCAGGGTACTGTCCTCTACATCCATCCTTGCTTTTTTTTAATAATTCAAGGCTGAGTCATACCCAGCAGCCCGGTTGCATAAAATTTGTAGTGTAATGTTTTGAGGTCATTAAAAAAACTATGGGGCATACATTTCCTTGGGTACTGAGAATCAGGAAAGAAAGATAGCATTGCTGTCATTTTAATGTGATTTTCATGGCATTGAACAACTGTTTTGATGTCTTCCACTCAGGTTTCTGATTGTACCACAGCACTGAGACGGCTCTTGTTAAAGTCTACTATGACATCAATCTAATTCAATCAACAGTTTTTTAGTTGTATCTTGCTGATGCTTTTAATGTATTATGTAAAACACTTTAAATTACCTTGTTGAAATGTGCTAGATGAAGAAATCTGCCTTGCCTGCATTAATCCCAAAATATCAATATATATATCTGAAATTGAAAGTATTTTCATAGTATTATTATTATTATTATTATTATATATTATTTTTTTTTTCCAGGACTCCTTTCTTGGAATTGTCTCAATTTGCAGCATATAATTTGTATGGAAAAGAGGAGGTCCCTGCAGGTGGAATAATTACTGGGATTGGACGGGTTTCAGGGTAAGTAGTATAAACACTTTGGAGGTTGCTCTGTGTTTACTAATTTTTAGTTATAAAATAGTAAAAATAATATAGCACAAATGTTTTAATGAGTAACAATTGGTTGAATTTGACCAAAGTAAGTGTAATCACTCTGTGAAAAAATACTTTGGGGGGGAAAAAAACATTGATTTTAAAATCTAAAGCTTTTTTTTCAATGCTCCAATATGTGCTGGTAGAAAAGTCTGGCTGCAAGATAATTCTGATTTAGCAGACTATGACAGAATTACTTTTTGTTACTTTCATATTTATCTCTCTCTTTTTTTTTTTTTTTATTTCTCACAGGGTAGAGTGTGTCATTGTTGCAAATGATGCTACCGTCAAAGGAGGAACATACTACCCAATTACAGTAAAGAAGCACCTGCGTGCACAAGAAGTAGCCAAGCAGAATCACTTGCCGTGCATTTACTTGGGTGAGTCGTTTATATTTGCACTGACAGAGAGACAAACACGAAAGAAGAATAGCTACAAAAGGGAAGTAAAACTCTTGCTTTAATCTCATCACCAGAAGATGTCGGGTGTGAGTATTTGTGGGAAATGAGCACGCTCGATGTTACTTTGACCTGGCCAGTCAGGTCTGCTCTGCTCGCTAAATTCAAAGGGCCCTGTGGGGAGAAAAGCCTGATAGGTTTTCTTGTCAGTAGACTTGCAGCATCCCAGAAGGGCTTCGTCGAGGGTTTCAGGGTGTAGTTCATCAGAAAATAGCATGTCTGCAACAGAGCCAGGAGCCCAATGTTATTAATAATTAGTGACATCTCTACATATCTTGATGATCTTGTCTCCTTTAGTGGATTCGGGAGGAGCCAATCTACCCAGACAAGCAGATGTCTTTCCAGACAGAGATCACTTCGGACGCATTTTCTTCAACCAGGCCAGGCTGTCGTCAATGGGGGTAGCACAGGTGATGATGATGTTTGAGTGATGTCACACATTTACAGTGGCGTAATGAAACTTAACCATATTGGCTTCTTGTTTCACTCGTCTCCTTTTTGGAAAGTCTTTAAGCGTTGCATATTGTAGTTATCTTGAATAAAACTTTGATTCATGAAGCTTTTCTTGAACGCAGAAAGGGTTATCTGAAAAACACATTAGAGAGCAGGCATAGTACTTTTAAACAAACTGCACGGCTGTAGGATATTAATCTTCTGTTGTCTGCGGGCACCTGAAATTCATCTTGCTGTTGACTAAGAGAAAGAGACATCCCTTCCATCTTGTGTTTATAGGGGGGAAAAAACCCAGACTGTTTGTGTGAATGCTAATAAATTCAGATAGTGTCTGAAGTGTAAGGAGTCAGGTACCAGATTTGATAAAGACGTGTGAATATATTCTGACTTTGCAAAATTGAGTGCCTATTAATTCATGTTAAAATCATCTCGAGGTTCAGTATCCCTTTATTCCTCATACTTATATTTAGTATGAAAGCCAATTTTAACACTAGATTATCAGTGCCTTAAATTGAAATTTATTTTTTATTTATTATTGACAAAGAGTTTCTATCTCCTGGTGTAGAGCTACAAATGTGTACAGGTTTAAAAAATATATATATATATATATATATATATATATTTCTAGCTCTGTCAAGTAAAATGCTCATTCATTTAAAATCCTTCATGTCTTTCCAGTCTTCGATATTTGGTCTGAATACTGAACATGTTCTATGACTAGACTTATTCTGTTTCTGTATTCTTTCAGATTGCTGTTGTGATGGGCTCCTGCACTGCTGGAGGAGCATATGTACCGGCCATGGCAGATGAAAGCATCATTGTGCGGAAGCAAGGAACCATTTTCCTTGGAGGACCGCCACTGGTTTGCTAATTTGCCTTTTTTCTGGAACTGAAAAATGATGTGTTGTATGGAGTCCCATTGGCTCATATTCCTGTTAATCAGATGGTGTTGCATAAGCAAGGCTGCAGTTTTGAAGTATTTCACAGAGAAAGGTCAAGAACAGACTCATGTATTATTCCTTCTCCTTTTTTTACTGAGAATCTCTGCTTTTATATTTTCAGGTCAAAGCTGCCACTGGGGAAGAGGTTTCTGCAGAGGACCTTGGTGGTGCTGATCTTCACTGCAAGTATGAAAGAACATTTCTGTGTGACATTGCATGGATAGGTCGATGATCCCAAGTTTCTACTTTTAAGAAAGTGCTATTCAGCTACTAAAACACTGTGATGGTTAAGTATTGTTTTACAACATGGGTTGGCTGGCTTTCATAAGAATAAGTATTTCCACTTCACATAGATCCCAATTTTGTGACAAAAGCTCATTAGTGTAAATTGACTTTATTAAAGTTCAGCTATGCCCTTAAATTCTGCTAGCTATCCCTCTATCCCACCATATTTGAAAAAAGGACACTGACCGTAGGGGGGCATGGCCATGTGTGTACCTAGCGTCTGTTGTGAGACGCAAATGGACACAGGCCAGAATGACTTGCCGACAGCTTGAGACTGACCACCGCTCAATGTAGCATGAAGAGCGATGTAGAGCTGGTGGTTGGAGCTAACCAGCCATGAGCAGCTGCTGTCAGCCTCTCCGTGTCTGAGTCTGATCACTAACGGTGACTAGAAGCTCATTCATGGTTCTTTTGCAACAGCTCCTGTGTGCTACCTGTGTTTTAGACGACCTACAGCCCGGCTGTTTATCGTGATTGCTGTTTTCAGTCAAGAATTTCTTCTAAAGCTCTTAGTATAGCTGTTTTTTTCAGGCCCATGTGTTGTGTTTACTGGCACAGAAATGGAATAAATCTTTTGTTTATTTGCGTAACCATGATTCTCTGAGTGGCACAATCTTGTCTATCTGCCATCTCTTATCAGACTTGCTATGAGCATCTTTGTGTGAGAGGCACAAATAGCTTTTGCCCTGATATCTATACTTGGTCTTGTCTATTACCTCCCAATGATAGAATTCAGCTGAAGAGAATTTTCAATCTCAAGCAAACTTTGAGCAGAAAAAGCATTTTTTTTTCTTTAGATAGAAGGAAAAAAATCACCTTTTTTAACACAAAATGCCAACAACGACCTACGTGATGACGATTATTTTACTGTGCACCAATGAAACACATGCTTCCATGTACATGATTAATTTTTATCTTATGGTTTATGTGCTGTGATATCACCATGATTGAGTTTGCTGCTTATTTTACAGAAAATCAGGTGTGACAGACCACTACGCTTTAGACGATAACCATGCACTCCATTTAGCGAGGAAGGCGGTGCGAAGCCTCAACTACAGGAAGAATATAGAGGCAAGTCCAGTGATGATAGTCATTGTAAACAGTCACATCACGTTCATACGTAAAAGATGATGTCTGGAGCTCATGGTGATGTGAAGGTCTTTTCTTTCTTTTTTTTAATATTCACAGGTCACTACAGAACCTACTGAAGCTCCTCTCTATCCTGCTGATGAACTCTATGGCATAGTTGGAGATAACTTAAAACGCAACTTTGATGTCAGAGAGGTACGATATGTGATCTGAACATAGCAACAGTTAAATATCAAATATTTTTCAAAGGGATTTTCTCTTCTGGTGGGTTGACGTACTTCTTTTTATATTAGTATTTGGATAAAACTTCCCCAAGATGTCTTTTGTGTGTGTGTGTGTTTAGAAAAGCATTAATTAAACAGATTTGATACAGTATTACTGCATAAAAATTGGATCTAGAGAACAGAGATGAATTGAGAACAACTGTTTTATACTGATTTATTATGAACCCAAGTAAACCTTTTACATGTTAAGGGGGCCCTTTAAATCAGCGTTTAGCTGTCAAGCCCCTATTTTGACGACTGGCATCAATCACTCGGTTTTTGATTTCTCGGGCAGGGCTTGCCAGCTGTTCTCATTTGGTTTAAAGCCTGAGTCTTTCAGTCTGGATGTGGACCCAGGAGCAAGAATTACTGCTAACCCTCGAGATGTCAAACTGTTTGTAGTGTAGAACAGTATTGGCAGTCCATTTAGGATGCACTATCACCTGGCTGCTCCCTCTTTACTGGGATTTTCAACTTTATGAGCCTTCTGAAGCAGTGTTAAATCACTTTGGTAAAACTACTCAAATCCATATAAATTGTCATAACCTACATTTTTTTTTTTATTATAAAGAAGGGACACATGAGTTGCTGTGATTTGATATGTTTTTATTGGCATTAACTTTGTCATTCAATTTAAGGTCATTGCCAGAATTGTCGATGGGAGTAAATTTGATGAGTTCAAGGCTTTCTATGGAGACACTCTTGTTACAGGTATGGTAAAAAGCATTTTTCTATCTCTACAGCTCAGATACTGGAGTTTTTTCTTTGTTTGTTTTTGTGAAGGCAATCTCCTTATTTCACTTTATATTTTCTGCCCATTCAGGATTTTCAAGGATATTTGGGTACCCTGTTGGAATCATTGGCAACAACGGAGTCTTGTTTTCAGAGTCTGCGAAAAAAGTATGTATCTTTCCTGACCATAGAACTGAGCTGCTTTGCTTTAGAGTATTTGGAGTTGTGATGCCTGCTCTTCTCATCACTAGACTGTTTTTAGAATAAATTGTCTGGATTTGAACACTTCAGGCTGTGCGTGTTGCAGCTTTGATCCTATGTTTTGTGACAAGGACAGAAGGCTCCTATATAAAGATTCAACAGATGAGCTTCATGATTGTGTTGAATTTTTAAACAGTGAGTGTATAAATGTGCCTCCCTAAATGTCAAGGACTAAAACACAATTCTGAGGCAGTTCAGATTGTATTTTCCACAGAAGTTTGCTGCTCACAAAACTGAATACCAATATTTCTCTCTCGGGGGAGCTTGAGTCTCTGTAAATGAATGTCACTGACCCTTCATAGTCGAAGCGCTTGATCTCTCAAATTGCACTTGTTGGTGCCATCTCATGAGTCCTCTGAATGGCGGCATAAAATCATAGCATTTATAAACCACGGACAAGGGACAATTATAAATTTCATTCAATATAATTCACTTGATTTGCAAGCTGATCTGCCGTGAACAGAGCTGAACTTTTCCAAAGGCTAAGGGAAGACAAATGAGATACATTTTTGATTATAGACTAATACATGTTTCTGACACATTTTGAAATTGATTACTAGCTTGACCTGGGGGGAAAAAACTGTGTTTTTGTGAGCAGTGTAAGTATCGGTCATCTTGTCAGTGTAATTACCGTCGAAAGGGAATGACAGCGCTCCAGACAGACTTCGACATGGAACAGGCATTATGATAGAGCTTATCCAGTAAAAATCAATAGTGCACCTGCCTTTAGAGATGCATTTTTGAGACACCCTGTCATCACTTGAGACATGCCAAGGCTTCTGTTATACTGTTAGATTGTTAAAAGCTTCTTCCCTGGTATTTGTTTTCGTGAGAGGAAGAGGTAACAAAGAAAAGATACGATTTCTGTTGATGTGCGCACATATGGAAGAGGAGTGATGGATATTTTTTCACCAAGAGACGCATCTTTCACATTGTCTCAATGAAAGGCAGGTGGCTCGCTGAAAGAAATGCAGCAGATTAACCGCCAACATAAATAAAATGACTGAGTATATCGGCAAGAGAAAGTATTCAATGTGCACAGTCTTGGGCTTATGTGCCTTTACTATAGTGTTCTGGCAGCTCTGTGTTGTGCAGTGTGTTTTTTCTGGTGAGGCTGAATTCAAAGTAAAGTCTAGAAAAGGCAAAGCCAGAGTTGTTTCCTGGCTGGTCTCGTCCCAGATGAAGATGATGTTTCAGGTTAAGCAAACGCACAAACACACAGGCTCCTCTTTGGCAATTTAGATGCAGCTTAATGTAGTTTATTTCTCAAGGTGCCAAGAAAAATAAATCATTAATATCCCATCGTCATAATTTAACGATGGGTAAAGTACATGTTTGTGTTTTCTCCCTCTGGTCTGGAAATGTAGTAGATTCAATAAATATCTCATTTATTTTCAGGGGACTCATTTCATCGAATTGTGCTGCCAACGAAACATTCCACTTATTTTTCTCCAAAATATAACAGGTCAGTGGGAATTCTTAACGGGTATGGCTGGCATATTATTCTTACTGTCAGCAAAGCTGAGCCAAACCAACACTGAATTGATCCTACTTAAAAGTATAGATCTACTTCTTTTGTCCCATTGTTGTTCAAATACTATTATTAAATGTATTATCACATCAAAGTTTCAGTTTCTAGAGAGTACTTCTGTGTAAGGCAAACACCATGGTGCCTGTTCCTTATGGTTATTATTAGTCTTTTGAGCTGCAAAGCTGTTTGAATGCAAACTAAAACACCAAAGGTTCTTTGTGTTGAAAGAATGTGTTACCTTGTGCGATGGTGTGAGGAATAAGATATATCAGCCTTTGAAATCAAGTCGTTGTTGGTTTGGCTCTTCACATGAGGTTTATTAGATAAGAAAAAATATTAGGCTGCCAGCATTTTTTCCCTCTAATATCTGTAGTTTTTGAATAATTGGGATCTGATATTTTGTTCTGTTTGTCCTATTAATTCCAAGTACTCAATTAAAGTAACAAAATAATTGTGAAAACATTACTGATATCAGTTTTAAGGGACCCCAGGCCCCAGCTTTTATTTGCTATCTCTATCTTGCTCCCAGGCTTCATGGTTGGCAGAGAGTATGAAGCCGGAGGAATTGCCAAGGATGGAGCCAAGATGGTGACTGCAGTGGCCTGTGCTAATGTACCCAAGATTACTGTTATCATCGGTGGCTCGTATGGTGCAGGAAACTACGGCATGTGTGGCAGAGCCTACAGGTATAAAATCCGCAGAGGTGATAGTAGCCTGTGATGAATTCTCTCATTTAATATGAACAAAATGAGAGAATGGTGAAGAAGTATCACCTAAATATTAAGATCACTTAGCTTTGTCTGTGCATAATTTACTCTACAACATGCATAAGTATAGTTTATTGCATGTTGTTCAGTGCATTTCGAATAATAAGAGGTTAGTCATTGAATTTGACACTTGCCACTTGTTTTACTTCATTATTTAAGTTGTTTAGAAAAGGTCTCAAGACAGAAAGAATTATGTGATAGTTTTGATCGTGTTGCTTATTGTTGTCGTTGTTACTTATTTTCATCAGTGTTGTATGCACCTCTTTCATTTAATAGATTTTGATAAATTTACAAAATACAAACTAATGGATGGATTGAATGTTTAGAATAGATTTTTTTATCAGTGTTACAATGTTTTATATTTCAATTCAGCTTTCAAATTTAAAGATAAATATAAATATTGCCATGCATGCTGTTGTAAAATTGAAATAAGCACTGATAATGACGATAATGATGATAGAATTTGGACCACTTATGCTGGTGCTCCTTTTTGTTTGAATTATTTAATGTGGTAATATTAAATAAATCATATTTTGCTGTAGTTGGCTGCACTCCATATAAGATTCTTGTCACTGCAGATTTCTGTTTTGTTGTTCTCTTTTGCTGTTGTACTGTGATCCGTTCAGCTCTTGTGGCTGGGGAGATTCAAGCAAACTGATGCATCCTCTGTCTTCTTTGTTAGCCCTCGATTCCTCTACATGTGGCCAAATTCTCGTATCTCAGTAATGGGCGGTGAGCAGGCTGCCACAGTCCTGGCAACAATCACCAAGGATCAGAGGGCACGCGAAGGGAAGGAGGTAACAATTCACATTAATCATCCATTCTGCACTTCTGTGGAAAGACTTAAATTAGCTTTTGTGGATTTGCTGCCAAAAGCATTATGAAAGACACTTACTTTTCTTTCGGTAATGGTGTGACATCGCTCATTGACAAGGATCAAATTATTTCAGTGTTAACTGTTACAGATGACTTATCCTGAATAGTGCAGTCATCAAATGGCTGTAATTAAACTGTGTCTGGTAGGCTGTTATGGGTATATTAAGACCGCATTAATAGCTGCAGAATGACGCCTCACATCAGTGTGCGGATGGTAGGTGTGTTTCACTCTGTTTGAGATGGTGCACTATCACAATGATGGAAAAGGTAGGGAAATCTAATCAGAGGTTAATATTTTATTACAAATGTCAATCAAATATAATCTTTTTTTGTTCCACTTCTCTTTGTCTAGTTTTGTTTGTTTTAGAGCTGTATTGATTCAGCTTGAATTATGTTGTTATTCTGGGAGGAATGTCTCACTTGTGTCCATGACAATAGATTAGGTGTTGCAAAACCTCACCGTATTGAGTCAATATTTTAATTATTCTCACCATGTTCCGAAGGATTGAGCCAAGCATTCTGTCGCTTCCTCTACCGTACGACTGCTTTCACACCTCAGAACACCTTCTGAAACGTTCCTCTTGTGTTTGCAGGTTGCAGTTGTTTTTGGCACACCTATCAATTCCTTGTGTTTCTCTCCAAATTCTCCACAGTTCACAGCAGAGCAAGAGGCTGCAATGAAAGAACCAATAGTGCAACGGTTTGAAGAGGAAGGCAGTCCATATTACTCCAGTGCCAGGTGGGTCATGGCACATTTTATTTCTCAGGCAAAATGAGGCATGCACATATCTGAGGGGCTGAAACTAACGATGAAGTCTGCCGAGTGTCAGACTGTCATTGCAATTCAGCACTGGTGCAGGGTGAGCTGTGGATTACCAACAGGCCACCAGCATTTGATCAAATTCATTAATAAATCATTTCGGTACATCTTGTAATGTTGCTTTTCCAAGACCTAAGAAACCACAGGAGACATTCTTTATGCATGAATGATGCTGTGAGAGTATATCTCTTCTCCATTAAATGTCCTGTTGCTCAAAATTTGCCATTTTTAGCCAACTTTTCATTTATCCCTATAGTCTTTTTTTGAAATGCATGTGAGCAGAGCTGTTTTTTGATAGGAAATTGCTGATTTTAAGTACACTGCATTGTATTAAATTCCATAATAGAAGTATGCAAATCATGAGAATTTATAATAGAAAACATTAATCTGACCTTGAAAAATGGTGAGAAAACTGCAGCTCACTCAAAAAGAAAATGCAAAGTAAAGTTGAAGGTAGAAAAGACTTAAACCTCTTCTGCAATTTATATTGTATTAAAACAGAAAAAGCAGAGTGGGAGTTTTTCAGAGAAGAAGAACGCGAAGTCATGAATGACACATGAAAGGAACTTGATAGACCTGTAATATTATTACACATAGCCTCAGATAATGGCTAATATTGTGACGCATTCTCCCTTTTATTGTTGTTTACAGACTATGGGATGACGGCATTATTGATCCTGCTGATACTCGTCTGGTTGTGGGACTGAGTCTCAGTGCAGCATTGAATGCACCAACAAAGAAGACACGTTTTGGAGTATTCAGGATGTAATGCTATGTCGGTTTTAATGCTGTAGAGTTTGAGAGGTACTACCTCTATGCTAGTCTTTGTAGTTTCATTTGTAAATTTTAACTGGAATTACTGTAACAAAACACACTAAAAGAGAAGAAAATAAGTCACAGTAGTAAATTGCACAACCTCGGATGTTGTGCTGTACTGTGGGACATTTCCACTGTTACTTTGTGCCTTACCTGTAACTATTGTGTGAATGCAACTCTCCTTATAAAGCTGTTTCTTTGGGTGGATTGGATATTTTCTATGTATTCTGTGAAAAGTTAAATATAAAAATGTGAAAACAAAGGGCACTGTCTTAGATTATTACTGGCTATGTGATACAATTGCTGATAGAGGAACATTTGAGTGAAAGAAGTGTTCATAAGGGGGCGCTGTTTAGTTACAAATATCTTCCTAGTGGGTTGGTATGAGCACACTTGATATCTTTCCTTTTAGATGATGCATAATGGTGTTCTGGTAATAACGGAATAGCTGTTTTGGGCCATTATCTCTTAATGCACAACTACACTTAACTTTACCAGCTCGCCACCTGTTCTCCCCCGCCCTGCCTCTCTTTCTTTTTTTTCCCATTTTGTCAGTTTCACTGAACATGTTGCACACAGTTGGTAATCTCACACATTGGTATAGACCATCTTGGGTTCATTCTGGCAGCAAGTTTCAGTTTTGCATTTGAATGTTTGAATGTCGCCTTACGAAGCCAGCTGGTTCAAACGCTTAACTGGAAACCCTTCATGCATACGATGGCTGTATGGCTGGTGCTCTGGAAGCTGTGGAGAGCCTCAGCTTAGGGAAAGCAGAAATAACCATGATGTGTGTGAGAGTGAGAGAGTATGTGTGTGTGTGTGTGTATGCCACCCACTCACAGATCCTCCATCACCACCTCCTACCAATTTTAAAAAGTGGTTTGTTGGTTATGCCTTCATGCTCTTCCACCAAATGTCACTGTGGGAGATATTACCAAACCACAGGAGCCGGTTTTAATAGTTGTATATGAACGGAAAGCAAAGCTTGCAGTGATATTGAGACGCACTGGTTCGTTTTTCGTTGACGTATATGAATCAATGATGTTTGTAAGCGGAAAAATACATCTTTAAAATCCAGCAAGATGATAGGTGACTTATGAGCATGCCTTTATTATCTAACCTTTTATCGCTGAACACGACTTCTCTTAATCGCCGTGTTTATGACTCGCAGGGTAGTTCGGAGAATTCCTATTAAAGAAGTGTGAGGTTTCCCCTTTTGTCTGCCAATCTTCCTCTCTGATATCGAATATAGTTCAGTGTTGGAGTTGTTCAACACTGAACCTCTTGGTTGACAGCCTGTTGTAGCACACTCCAGAATAAAATGGAATCAGAGCGGGTTGCCAGACAGACACGGACAGATTCCTCTCATTAGCCATGTGCTGTCAGCATGTCCAACCTTACAATAAATGTCCTTTGGGCCATTGCAGGAAGCCGAAGAGGGATAAAACACAACAGCCGACTATCACGAATTTCTGAAATCACACAAGACTTTTCTCCAGAAATCATTTTTCGGTCTGTGTGGGACAGTTGCATAAGTGAAGTTGTGAGGAAAAAGCCTTTCTATTAGATGCAGTGAAGCAGCAATTACAGTATCCCACTGGTACATATTATTATTATTTTTTTATTTCAGGACATTTGAACCTTCGCGGCAGCCATATTGACATGGGTAAACACAGGTGTTAACCAATGATACTAATTAGGGTTCCATTCGGGTCAACAGGCGATGTGCTGCAGCTGTTCATGTTGGATCACTGGACAGAACCTTAATTACTGTCATCGGTAACACCCGTGCTTACCTACTCTTTCATGTCAACATGGCTGCTGTGGAATATGGGTATGAGGGATTTGAGCTCATCTCATTTGTACTTTCTCTAGTTGAATAGGATTTTTTTTTATCAAGCTATATTTACGCGATGAGACAAGATGACAGAATAATAAGCTATGCTTTTGAATAAGATGCATTCATTGTCGCATCCACTGTGCTGTAACTAATTGACCTTCCTGTGGAGGAGGACATGTGAGAAGAGATTTTCCCTTTTTAAGTGTTCCTGTTACTCCGTAATCAGGCTGACCTGGTATGAGGCAGCTTTTGTGAGACTTATTCTGATTTTTTTCCCCCCCCCCACATGATATACATACATTGGTTCAGTCATATTCTCTGATCAGCCTTAATTAACAGCTACTTTTTTGACTAACGGTGTTGGGTTTGCTTGATTTAAAGAAAACTGTCACAATGTGAAATTCTGCATACTTGTCCTAGGCAAATGTCTTGGCTCCATGCATGTTCAGTCTATAGCAAACATCCCAAAAGTGGCAGCATGAGGGAGCATAGTCGGGTAGTAAAGTCGCCTCTTTGGACAATTGACTTGTGATTGTTTTGAACAGGAAGGGGGTTTTGTTTCTGTAGCTCAGCTGCTACAGAGGAGTTTTTTGTGACAGGATTCTATATTTTTGTTTTGTTCTTTGCATATATGTATTAGAACGTTTGGGGGGGCTGGGGGTCTGACAGGAGCAACAGTAGACACCAGATGCACCGCTTCTCTGTCCTCCAGCCTCTTCTTTTTTTTATTTTCTGACCCTCTGCTCGCTGCCAGCCCTCCTCCTCGAGGCACGCTACAGCCCTGCTGAATAATACATTTTAATCCTGTCGGTTAATGGTTGATTTAAGAAATTTAAAAACCTTACATTTCATGATACTTGCCACCCCCTGTCTGTATCCAGTTTAAGCTTTCAGATCCATATACTGAGGTTTGGCTTAATTTTGTTGTTCATGTGCTAACAATTAAAAAATGATTCATTCATGTCAAATAAACCTGATTCAGGAGCTCATTTGTCCACTGACAGATTTACACGGACAGTTAGGCCTATGAGTCATGTTGAGTTCACCCCGCAGCCTAAAAATAAATATGACTGAGAATTTGAGTCAGACTTAATGTCCAGTTCCTGGAGGGAAATAGATTATTGTCTGATTGAGTCAATCTTTTCTGTTTCTTTCTCTCTCTCTCTCTCTCTCTCCATGGGTGTGCCATCATAAAGAGAGATGTTGAAAATGAATATTTCATAGCTTTACTGGAAATAAGTCATGCAGTTATTTAAGAGAAAATGATATAGTTGTTTTTTTACAATTCAAAATCACATGTTTAGGCCCAAACTGCCAAAACTTAAGTTTCCCTGCCACTCAAAAATACATATTTTTTATTTTTGTTTTTGGATATTAGAGCTCCTCTGTGCCGAATGACATATGTGCAGAGTTTGACACTAGAAAGCTGTTTTTCATATTTGTCTTCTGCTGAAAGTGGAAAGTGTCTCTGCACTTATTGAGAATACGATTTTAAAGGGGAAGCCTATAGCAGAATGTGCAACATCCCGAACAGTTTAGAAGAGAATCCCGGTTCAATATTCAACTTATGCCTCTCATAGCCTAAAGGATAATTTGGCCAGGTATAGGGATGATTCTCCTCTTTGACAATCACAGGGAGGGGGAGACTGATTTGAGGTTAGTCTGATCTGAAAATCTGCCCTCACAGACATGTTAATGATACGGTCTTCATTGAAATCTCCCCTATCAAACATGATAGTGATTTGAACAGCGATAAAATACTAAACATAAAGGTAATATTCCCTAGGATGCACTCAATATGTATAATAACATATATTATATTATATGAAGATGCATCTGCACCCTTAAGGTATTTATTGGTCTATAACACATGCCAAAGTAGTAGTTAGCACAGGAAGGCTATTTTAGCCAATCACAAGGCGAGAGTGCTCCACAGGTCTCCATGGATAAAACTTACTGGTTACTGCCGTACAGTCGAACCATGTTGACAGGAAACTGGACAGAACATGCAGAGAAACACACGTTTTTAAAAATACCCGTGTTCACCAAGGTGGCGGACTGCACATGTGTGACTCACATCAGGTAATGACGCCGATGGTCAGTGCTAAGCCAATCACAACAGAGGGAGCTTTCCCGTTAGGGAGGGGATGAGTGTGTGAGAAGGCTGACTGTATTGCTGTTACTCAGAGGTGACTGGTATGGCACCATGGTACTATGACTATGGTAGAAACTATAGGGATAGGATTATTAATCATTACTATTACTTAGTAATTATATTAAATTTTACAGATCAGTATGATTGAAGCTTGTTGGGTTTGTGTTTGCCATAGTTTTTGACCATTTTAAAAGCAAAAAGTTTTGTGTGGTTGTTATTGAGACTGGGTCTCATTGGTCTGATAATCATAATCAGACATAGAGCATATTTGTCCAATTATTTATTTATATATATATATATATATATATATATATATATATATATATATATATATATATATATATATATATATATATAATCTCCCTTTAATGTACATTTAGGATAGTAATTCATTTTGGTTTTGGGAGCAGCTTGAGCTGAAGGATATTATGCATGGGTATTGATTAGTGATAGTCTATAGCTTCTGGATATTGCTCTATATTGCTCTCAAATTGCATTGCAATTGATTTTCTACATTTAAATTTTTAATTAATTTTATTTATTTGCAATTGTATATTTTTCCTAACCCTAACCCCCCCCCCCCCCCCCCCCCCCCCCCCCCTAGAAGGGGGTGTTCTTTACCTTGCATCGCCTCAAACTAAAATTACGCCGACGCTGCAAATTAGACGATAAACACGCACTAATTTGTATAAGTAGACCACGAAAAAAATGAACATGTTAAAGCGGTGAAAACGAGAGCCGCTTCAACGATCTACTCTCATCTCGGGATAAAAACAAGTGTCTTTGTTTGTGCTGCAAATAATCCGGGTCCGTGAATTTAAAACGAGCCTATTTCTGATAGGGCTGAACGGGATCGGATCGGGTTCTGCGGTTTTCCCTCCAACTTTCTGTCCCGGCCAGCGACCGCATCCTCCGGGGGCAGCTGCAGCCTCCGTGCGCCTGTATGTGTGTGCGCGCGCGCGCGTGTTTGTGTGTATGTGCGCGCGCGCGTGTGCGCGTGCGGTGGGTGGCTCGGACGCCGATGTGACGAGCCTTGTGGTGCAATCTACGTGTGCACTGTCCCCCGGACTGACAGGTTCGGAGGTCCAATGAAATAAGTCGACATATTGAGGTTGTCAAATCAAAGCCAAAGAGGAGGCGCCGTCCCGTCGTCGTCTGAATTACGTCATGCACAAACAGCTGGTCGTTGGCAAAAAAAAAAAAAAAAAAAAAAAAAAAAATCTGGAGGAGAGCAGAGGAAAGAAAAAAAAATGTAGACCAGCACAGCGACTGAGAAGCTGCACCGGGCTGTAGCCCCCTCACACTGGTTCCTGCTCTTAACGATGTGGCGGCGGCAGCGTCTGGGCTCAGGATGTAGCCCTCCGCGGCTCCTCTTGCTTGTTTACAGCTCTCTCTGCGCGGCTGGAGGTGAGTGTGTCCGTCCGCCGGCTGCTGCGGGGATTCACGGGGAGCTGTTCCTGCTGTCGGGGGTGCTGAAATCCTCCCAGAGAGAGCCCTCTTTTTTTTTTTCTCCTCTCCCCCTTCCCCCCCCCACACACACCTCTGGCTCTGGATTCAGTCCTCCCCCCCCCCCCCCCCCGAACACGCACGAGCCGCCGCTGCTTTTCTTTTCTGTTTATCTTTTCTTCTTTTTAATAATGATTACAGTCTCGGTTCGTAGAGCACCGATTTTCTCGGAACGCGGGACTGACTTGGCTTCGTTTGCGTGACGCATGGGAACGTTGCTGCTAATTATGGCACGCAACACATTGACAGATGCTCCTAGGTTGTAGAAGGGTTTGAGAGCTGGGGAATGATGTGGGCAGACTGGACTCACGTTGCTGGTGCCTTTTTTTTGGAGAGGGGGGTTGTTTTGTGTATTTTTTATTTTTTTGGGGGGGTTTGTTATAATGCAGGAAAACACAAGTTTAGAGGTTAGGATGCAGGGCAGAATGTAAGGGGACATTTGTGTTGTTTTCTGTTTTTACTTATAATTAAAAAAAATCGTATTATTATTATTATAGGTCCTGTTATAATAAAATCTGAACAAGAAGTAAAAAACTAAATTTGCTTATGTGTTTCCTTTGTGAGGAAAAACAAATCTTCTGCAGACAAAGAAGAGTGTCTTTTTTTTCTCTTCTTGGGTTTGTCTTTGCTGCCTTTAGCGTGAAACAAAAACCTGGGCGCTCAGTTGTGGGACAACAATGGATCCGTAATGTAGCTCCAGCACACACTGCACCGGCCGTGGCCACTGAAGCCCTCGCAGATCTGATCTGAGGACGTTGCGGTCCCCTGACCGACTTGTTGCTGTTTTGCTCCATCAGTTTTTGGTGTAATCCGGATTTAGTTGAAGGCAGAACGCTCCGTTTCCTCCCTTACCCTCCTTTTCTCTGGCTGAGGTTATCCTCTCTGGGGGGGGGGATAGTAGAGGAACGGATCAAAGTGATATCTGAAAACTGGTTCTCGACAACTGATGTGTGTTTGAATGATTGCTGCATACTAAATGAATAAACAGACAGAGAAGCATAAATAGATCCTGGAGGAATTTCACATATAAGAGCACTTCTTGGCGGTTTGAAGTGAAAAGTCCATTAATCTTTATTTCTTATTTAAATGATTTTTTCAGTGTTTATTATTCATGTTGGTGTGGGCACGATGAAGCAGGAGCATCCTGCATTTCATCAAAAATGGCATTTGATGCCAGTTTCACACTAAATTCAGATGCTCCTCTATTCACAGCAGATTTTAAAATCCTACTTTCAAAAAGCAGCCACGTTCCTTAAAATACAAAAAAAGTTTAAAGACTATCCGGCTAGGCATTGAAGGATGAATCTCCAACGCAGGATTATGTTTATATTAAGCCTCTAACAGAGTAAAACAGTGGTTGGGAGGTGCTCATTGAAGAGATTACTGAATTCAAAACCAGGCTGTGGGAACGCCTGTAAGCGCTATGCTGCTGTTATCTTAAAAATGAAGCGTCTTTATTTAGCAGGCAAACAAGCCGCATGCTTACACATTCACTTTAAGATTACTGTCATGGAAGCATGTGTTCTATGTGTGATTTCAATCCAGTGGCACAAATACCATTATAAACTCATTGTGTGTTTGTAGACACTCATTGTGTGTTTGCAAGAAAACAAGTGATAGGCAAAAATAACAACAGCTGGTACACTGACCTTCAGACATTTCTACATACCAGAATGAACTACGTCTACTTGCAACCCCCCACAATGCATGGATTCATGCGTTTCAGTTGTGCAGTTCAGCTGGAGAGAGACCCTGCAGATTTTGAATATTTTCTTTGTGTGTGCTGGAGAGGTAAAAAAAAAGAATCTGACTGTCTGAAATCCCCTTATAATTTTATATTGGAATATGCTTTATGGTTCCTGCCTCGAGGAGTCACTTCATGACCCCTGATGATTCACGGCGAGACACCTTGTGGGGGCACCGAAACTTACTTTTGATGTATTGAATGAAATTACGGCCTCCTTGTCACCGGGGCTATGTTGCTTTTAAGGTGCCATATTTTACACCATACCTGGCTCTTATTTGAAAATGACATCTTTAAGTCCTGAACGGCCAGGGGGGGGTGGCTGGTGACTGTATAGTTGTGACATCGCACCTTTCAAGGCAGGTGCTGTGTGCACTTCTCTTTCTATATAACCAGAAAGCGATTCAAATCTCAGAATATGGGACCTTTAATAATGCTGTTATAAGCAATGCATCCTAATTTAAAGAGCTCTATTGTGTGTTTGAAATCCTAATTGAAATGTTACTAAATTTAAGTGATCTTATTTAATGTTTGTAGCAGTGTTTCCAGTTATACTCTAATGAGGACCAGACTACGACATGAGAGCAGTTTTGGCCTCAGTCACAGGCGCTCGTGTGATGAAAAGACAGAGAGGAAGCTACTATATGTAAAGGAGGTGCACATTTAATGCACATAGTGCACCAGAGGAAAGGCCTGGATGAGAGTGAAATAATGGCTGGGGTCTTTGTATGGGATTAGGCTTCAGCTCTTGACAGCAAGATTGCTTCATTTTTCTGAGTTTCTGCACCTTAATATTCAAGGTTGCTTCCAGAGGTGAGAGCCAGCGCCGGCTTTGAGGACTGATAATAGTGTGGAGGAGAGGAGCGGAGCGGAGCCATTTCCACTTTTTTTTTTTTTTTTTTTGAGAACACACATTAGAACACACTGCACATTCCTTTTCTTTTATGCATTGGCGCCTCCGCATATTGTCGCCGGAGAGGGTCACTTGCTTCTCCTTCCTTCATGTCATCATCCAGAGGAAAAAAAAAAAGCGGAAGCTGCGGGAAAAACATCCAGCCTGAAATGACAGCATTACAGTACAGTGAGCTCATTTACTGTCTCGCTACAACTCTTAAATAAATTGGCTCATGCTGTTTTAGAGGATCAGGCTTTTTTTTTTTACTCTTCAAAACAGTATTTCTCTTTTTTATGTATTTATTTTTTTGTTACTATTTGTACAAATTGCACAGTTGAGGTGATCGCCCTCCAAAAGAAATAAAAATAGAGAAAAACACCTCCACAGGTATTCGAGATACAGAGACAGAAAGGGTTGACGTGCACGAACACTGCCTTTGTGTTTTTGCTGAGATGAAGCTCTTCCTCCTGTGCTGAAACATCAAGGTGCGTCCACATAAATCCCAGTGCAACGCTGCAGCCTCCTGTTTCATCTATATGTTTATGACGGCACATATCTAAGAGATGTGCCGCCGCCTGCGCTACTATAATAATTAAGCGAGAACACACAATTTCCCACAGCTTTAGCCCACCTGCGGGGCATGTTCGACGCCAGGCTGGCTCATGTAGGTAATATGGAAGATTACACCTGTCACTTGTTCTGCTGCTTTTATATGCGGAGCTTTCTGTGGATATAATCCAAGGATTTGACATCAGGCAGGACGCGAGTGAGGCTGCATATATATATATATATATCTATATATATAGATATATATATATATTACATCTGCCTCAGCTGTTTAAAAACGAGTTAAAGTCGGTGATCACATATTTAGATGCTTACTTACGTCTGCCAGGTTCAAGGAGAAGCTCGTCATTATAGACCTAAGACACCGAGTCTGTCTGTGCTTTGTTCTGTTTTCAAGAACGATATCTGACTGTTTTTTCTTTTTCCTCCCTAAACGCTGGGTATGTCTCCTGGCGTGTATTCTCACTGATATTCAGGGACACTTCTCCTCTGCCTCTGTACTCCGCAGATTGCCTTTTTGTGACTGAATACTTCACCCGTACGCCTCGTAAGCTGAATGCTTTCAACTCCTTCGCCAGTGTGGAACTTTTCCACTTCAATGTGCCTGACGACACCATGATGGCCGTATGGAACCTCATCACCTTCAAGGAGCAAGGGGGCACGTTTGGAGACAGCTGCCCAAACCGCAATGTGACTGTGTAAGACTGTGGGAATGAGTTTGTTGGAATACTTTTTTTTTCAACATAGATGCTGAAATATTATAATAGACAATAATAAGCATCTCATAGACTTTACCTTAGGGAAGAAAGGTTGCAGCAGCTGGTTTTACTGGCAGCCTCGACATATGGGGGAACTTCTGTTGAAGCATTAGCTGTATTTAGCCTTCAATATTGCTCGTCTATATTTATCTTTTTGGCAAGCAGTGTTTGTGAAGGAGGCTTGTAGCCGATCTCAGGTGACTCTGAAGTGTCTGTGCGATGCCGTGATTGGTGTTGACACGGTAATCACATTCAAACAAGCAGGCCTGGATGTGATTATTATACGTTTTGTATTTGAAATAATCATATTTTGTACAAAGGGTGCCATCTGTGCTCCCACGGCTCCTATGGCGGTGTTTTTTTCTTTAGATGCGACAGGTGCTTCTATTGTTCATGAAAATATTAGGCCACGCAGATATTGAATTTTGGCTTTGTGACTAATAGGTACTTCAGGTCCGGGGCTCCTCCTGTAATCAACCCCCTGTACACGCGCTTCCCCCGGGATACAATCGTCCCAGGATCCTTCGCTGTGACTCTGACTTGGACTCTTCCGAACCGTACGACAGGAGCGTTCAACGTGACCAGCCCGCTCCCTGGGGACTGGTTCCTAGCGGCACATTTACCCAAGGATGAAGGCAAGATTTCAGTCAAGGTGAGCCCAGACAATCTATCTCAAATATACACGCCATAGATTTATGTTGGAGCTGCAATCGGTGAGTTATTGTGGCACTGCAGACCCAGAGGTCCACTTGAGGAAGCTAACTTTCTGTAAGTGACACTTACAGTCAATGTTGGAGTTAACCCCAGGATCTTCCTGTAAAAGTCTCTTATTGTACAATGTGAGTTACTAAGTGCTTTTTAGATTATAAAGTCTAGGGGATCTACAAAAACTGTCCCAATGCACACAGCTTATATTCAGGAGCTGTCCTTTAAAAGATGCCAGGGCTTCTATGAAGTTATGATGTCACAACTGCACAGTACAAGAACTGCAAGAGTACAATACATATTTGCATACTGTTGCAATATGCAAACAAATATATTTTAGCATATTAGTAGTGAAATTAATATATAATAGGGAAAAAAATAAAGAATAAAGTTTACATACACCAGATAGTGAGTATATTTCTTTATTTGGTGAAAATTATCCAAATTTGTGAGAAAATGATGCTCACGTGTCAAACATCCATGAACAAAAGGGACTGGTCATGTGACCTCAGGAATTGAATGTTGTTCAAAAATGAAAGCAGCGTTTTCACACCTAACTGTGAAAACATAGATTTTATATCAGAGCTTTTTAGATAAATGGTGAAATATGGCAGCACTATGCCATAGAGGGTTAATACCAGGATCAGCTAGTAGATTCGTATGTGCTCACAGTGACAAGTTTTACATATTGGCTATAATGTTTACCTCTCAGCTTTGGGTATTAACATGCAATTTGCTCTTGCATGGAAAGTTTTAACATTTCATCCTGAGCAGATACATGAATATCTGAACTAATCTAACATTTTATTTAATAGTTATTGGTAAAAGTTGGATGAAGTAAAAAAAAAAAAGGTTTGACCTGTTGGAAGCGCTACATGCAAAGTCAGCCGGGGACATCCTCTGGGGAGCACGCGTGTCTGTATAAAATTTCACGGCCATCGACCCGGCCGCTGTCGCGTTACTTCACTCTGCAACACAGCGGTTAACGACAGACTGACTTTACCTTCCCCAGAGCCGCACTGAGAGCATGTCTGAAAATCCTATCAAGCATCAGCAGTTTTAAGAAAGATAATGAAAAACCTGAATCTCTGTTGTGTTACATACATCAGGGGGGGGATACATCATACATCAGTCACTAATGGAGAGCCGGCAAGACACACACTTATTTATATGAAAGTGTTATGTAATATGACTTTAATTGGATCTATGGTGATTTAATTCCCCCTTAGTGGATCGGGTAAAAAAATAAATAAGTGAAATAAAGTTGCCGTAAACAGTCATTGGGATTAGTATTCCAGTGTGTGCTGCAGAGCCTAAAAAGGCAGAGCAGTGTCAGAGGCTTTTTCTTCATCTCATCATGTTCTCCGATTTGGCCACGTAAACACCCGCTGATTTCCATTTCGGGCAATTCATTTGTCACTGGCATTGTGTTCGCTTGGGCCTCCTTTGTGGACACCGTTGGCTGGAAAAAAAAAAAAAGTGCACCTGGAACACACAATCAAAAATATCATCAGAAAGATGGCATCCACCTCGCGTGTACAAAAGAATTGGTTTGCCGTGGGGGCAGCGGGAATACAGGCCGCTGTGGCTAAAATGTGACCCGGCTCCCGGTGACACGTTGTAAAGACGGAAAACATATATTGCGCTTTTTTTTCTTTTTTTTTTTTTCTCAAATTTCTGCTCTCTAAAGCAATTTTCTGGTAAACAAGATGTGATGTTTGAAGGAAACGCGGATGGAAGCCATGCAAGCAAAACAGTCTCACACTGCATTTCAAACAGTCTCAGGCAACAACCGAGATGGGTACACAGAGTATAATGACTTAGCAAACGAAAACAGCAGTGATGAACCCTGTTTACTCTCAAACACTGAAATCTCCATATGTACCAATATTGTATGTCCTGTACATCTTATTTAATATAAAATTGTCTCTCCAGATGCTTTTTCCACTATTAATTGCTATTAACTATTGACTACTTACAGTACATCTTATCTGTATTTAAAATAATTACACATCATATAAAGTTCAGTTTAAATGAGGAAACTGGTGTAAAAATTGATGGGAGTTATAAAATATATTAAATGTTTACCTATCTATCCGAGATATGATATGTTGCACAGGCAAACAATTCACCTTGTATGAGTCACATGAGTTTACAGAATGAGGTGTGTCAAGCTTTAGTAACATACCAGACACTCATTGAGGTGAAATTTATTAGAAATGACTGTAGAAAATAATATCAATATATTAAAAAAAACCTCTCAATATAATTTAGTTGAGTACACTACATCTAACTACTGACTCTGACTGAAGAATTATATTTCTATCTATTATAACACCTCACTGACAATTTGAGTGAAACCTGAATATAAGTTAGTCCCGCAAACATTGGATTCACTGCATATTGCAGCAGAATTGCAACGTATTGCGTTAGATTGTACAGGTCTATCTAATAAACTGGAAAGTCAGTGTATACCCCGGAGTTTTCACTAGAAACTGCCTAATCTCAGTGGGTCATTCTGAGTGAAGGAGCTAAAAGAATGCAATTATTCAGGGTTTCAACGGGGAGTTTTACCGTTCTTTAGCCTAAATGGAGTTTTAGAGGCTTTGACATCCCGCCAAGGCAGAAATTCTTGGGAGTATAGATTAATTCCTACATCTTTTTGGTGTGCATGCAGTCAAATTTAAAGCTATTGAACACCAACAAAAAGATCTCTGCGCGTACGGTGTGAAAACATTGGCCCTCAAGAAAAAAAAACAACAAGAAAACACACGGGTTGAGCCTTAATTAAAACACAACCTGCTCCATACGACACATGTGCGGCTCTGACTTGACAGGCTGTAATAAATCAAAGGGTCACCCCCGCACCCCCCGGACTAATGGCATGCCACAGTAATTGCGGCCAGAGCAGGAGGGGTTAGTGATCGGTTGACAGGAATGGAGGACCTCATTTGCCATTCACACCTGTCTTTTCGAATAAGGTGCAAAAAGCCCTGTTCCCTTTTTATAACAAATTTTTACAGCAGATCATGTGCGGCAACAAGGAGCGGCCTCCTGGCTCTAAGTCATGCTGTCCGCTCGGCTCATCTCACAGCGTAATGCACATCCAGCGGTAATTGTTCAGAACGATACGGGCGTAATAGCGGGTGCATGTTTCGCCGCGTGGCAGGAAGGGGGACAGAGTGATATTAATCCGTAAAGCTGACAGGCTTTATGCACACAGTCCATAAGGAATTTTTAGCCCGTCTGAGTGATATCTAATTTTCTCCTTAGCCGTTCTGAAGAAATATTGGTGAGTGAGCCACCGAAGTGTCATGGAGAACCGCCCTGTGTTGTCTTTGCAGGGCCTGTCTGAGGAATGCCAGTATCTGTTCCAACCTCAGCTCATTGTCCAGAGGCTGATCGGGATTTCCGTGCTCTATCCCGGATACTTCGTCGACCAGATGATCCCCGTCCACAACAGATCTGCACTTTATAAGTAAGTCTTCTAAACGGAGCTTCCGTAACCTGGAAAAAATGACAAGTAGCAAAACGGTTTGATGTGGAAATACCTCATCAAAATGATGTGCTATCTAAGAGAAAAATAAGCATTTTTGCCCAATCTCCCACTCTGCCTCCTCCTCCTCCTCTGACTCCTGAGTGATGATTTTCCCTGGAGACTTCCTTATAAGCTTATCTTGCATTTTCATTTAAAAAAAAAAAAATGCAATTTCCAAGTGTACGCCAATAGTCTGTGAACCTTTATTAACTTCCCGCGTCTCTAAAAATCTCCTCAGTCGTGTGAGCAGAGCAATATGACTTTTTTATGTAAAAATGTTTGGGATCTCGTTGATGTGAGTCAATATCATCCGAGTGTTACAAGAACTGAAAAAAAAAGGCTTGAGATGTTATTATATTATTGATATTAAAATGATACTACCATATTCAAATATCATAAGTATTTGCATCTAAACTGCTGCAAATGTCAAACTTGGTTGTAGGTATATATCAATATTTTCATTAAAGAGCAAATCGTTTCCATAAACGTTCATTCGAATGGAACCATTTCATTAGTTATGAAGTTAATTCAAAGATATGAATGCCAGAAAACCAGGACAACAAAGAATATCCTGTCAAATAAGTATGTTTCTATGATGCATACTGTTATTAAAAAATAATTGCATAATAATTTCATTTGTCATTTTAAATCCAATATTGTTCTGCATTGTGCTGCATCCTCTAGCATATAGCCTACAAATGTTCTATCCCTATCTGAAACATGTATCTCTGTGTGTTTTGTGTGTGTTTGTGTGTGTGTGTGCACGCTTGTGCAGAGTGTTCATCCCCAATTATATATCAAAGGTGAAAGTTCAGCTGGTAAACTGCAGCACCAGGAACAAGAGCAGCGACAGTTGTCCCGTGCTGCTGAAGATAAGAGCGCGCGCTCCGCCGGTGCATAACTCCAGTGCCCTGGACTGCAGGGAGTGGAACCCATGTGAATTAGACACCCATGTTCCTGCCTGGGAACAATGGTACTACATCCTGGTGGAGAGATACCTCAGCAACTCTGATGTCTACTTCCGCATCGGGGTGCAGGTGTCAGGTGAGCGTATTTCTATCTGAATCTCTCCTTACACACTAGTTTTGCATGAACTGAGTGATAAGCTACACATAATTTTCCACATTTAATTGTGAAGGAGCTCTGGTTTCTTGGTTTTCCTGTTCATTGCTGCAATCACTATCATTGACAGATTGTAGATTTAGAATGTTTTGATTATTCTGTTGAATTAAATTCCAAGCACAGTATTTGACGCCTGGTTGGTTTTGACTTAATGTGAAAATAATTTATTTTAACCACATTGTGTTTCAGGTCCCATCAGGGCTATTCATACTGTTGCAGAGCATTAGAGGATTTTTTCTTATAACAAATTTTACCAATTAAACAAAATGTTTTATCACTTCTTAGAGGTAATGTGTTGAAGTTTCTCCTGTCGCTTATCTTTTTTTCAAATGCTCTTTTCCTAGTTTATCACCACAATATGAGCTGTTTGTTTCCAATGTTCATTATTTTCCTGCCTGCTGATCTAATATGATGCTGGGGTGGTTTTCTATAAACCATTTAAATCATACCTTAGGCCCAACAAAAAGCTCCAAGTAAGTCTCTGCAGCATATCACATTCAATTTCCAACATTATGAAGTCAAATTATAAAAGAGTGTGGCTTTCAATTTGCACTGCGCCTCTTAGAATATGTTCAGGTGTGATTTTGTCTTTGCATCAAACCAGAAATCTCCTCTTTTGCAGCATTTCCAAGAGGCCCGCGTGTCTCGTAGATACGTGGGGCAGAAATTGAATTTCGGGTGAGCATTTTGATTGGAAAGGGGAAGCAGACACAGTCGGTCCATTAAGAGGCTTGTTCAAGGAAAAGAGCGGAGCCCAAACTGAAGTGGTTCATATGGGATCGCTAAGAGGCCAGTGATACCACGCTTAAGTGCTACATGCTGTTTTTTGGGTTGTGGAGAGCTGAGATATTCTTTATACGCCCTCCACAGGGATGGCTCACAAATCTGTGGGAAGTCCACTCCCATGTAGCGATCCCTTCCCTGTTCAACGCTGTATGGTGCACTTTGTCACCATGACAACACAGACACTAATTATTCACACTCTGTCTTTCCCCCTGCCTGCCAGGCAGATCTTATTTGACCTTTTGCGGATTTAAATTGAAGAACACCTCTGGTTCAGAGAAAAGATCATCTGGAGTCCTCACCTTCTTATTCTTCCTCACAGTTTCTGGCTGTTGTTGTTGTTATGAGCCCTTACTTGAAAATCAGTACAATTTGCAAAATATCTCAGTTGGTAGTGATGAAACTCGGCTGCAGTTTATTATTTGTTAGCACGGAATTTTTCTCCCGCGCTCGGTAGATGATTGGCCATCGGGAAAAAAAAAAAAAGGCATTTGATGTGCTGCACTGTATTTGCAAGCAAAATGAAGCCATTACTTTGGATTACGGATCTTATGAAACTGTTTTCTCAGCCCCTTCTCTCCCCCCCACTTGCATGTTCTAACATGTGTTATATATTTGAGTCTTTGCTAATTTTACATGGATCTTTATTTTGTTTCTCCCAAACTTACATTTGCCTTGAGCCTGCAGTATTTTGCTATCCTAATATATGTAGGAGTTTTTCAGCTGCCTGAACCGGCATCAAAATACTTGAAAACCCCTTTCAGAGACAACACTATGCAAACGAGGCCGTACTAGAGAGGCCTTTGAAATCCTCTCCCCTTAGGGAATCGGTGGTATTTGATGGTACTTTCGCCAGTCGCTGTCATTGACCATTTTGCAGCGAGTTGCTTTTGTGTTGTGTGAAAAGCGTACGCTTTGCAGTGGCTGTGAGTCTTTGTCTCATGAAGAGGCGGCGTATCATGGAAGCCAGCTTTGACTGTAGCATGCAAAAGTGAGATTTTCTAGGTATTGGCTTTTGGATTTCATCACAGGGATTATAACATTACAACAAGATGCGTTTTAAATTTTAAATTATTGCAAATGATCAGCTTAGATTCTTGGTCTTATCTGTCACATCTTTCTTTTCTGATCAGATTGCTCCAAGTCCAATTTGTCGAAGGACCAATCGCAGCCCAGCTCCTCCATGAACATGCCCCAGTCCTTCGGCACAGCCATGGGCTTCTCCCTGTCTGAGACGCTCTCCATGGCCGCCCTGCCCAGCCTGTCACGCAACGCGAGTCACCCGCGCACCTCGGAGGACAGCGTCACTTACCTCGCCCCCACGGCCGACGCCAACAAGTGCTGGCCCATCCGTCCGACCCTGCGCAACGAGCTGGACACCTTCTCCGTGCACTTCTACGTCTTCTTCGGTCCGAACATATCCATCCCGCCCGACAGGGCCGCCGTGTTCGCCATCAACCTGATGCCGGTTTTGGACAGCGGGGGGGTCCTCAACATGGAGCTCAAACTCAACATGGTGAGTGTTCGTAATGGAGCTATTGCTGCTCAATTGTTCAATATTTCAAACAATAAAGAAAAAAAAACATCAACGACGGTGATAACATTTTTTGAGATTCACTGAACATGAACAAAAGAATTGTTCTTCAATCAGCTTCAGTAATAAACAAAAATACAGATTGGGCAAGAAAGCTTTGATTGAATTTATCTTTTATTTGATATCTTGACTATGTTTGAGAAATCCAATCCATCCATTGCTTGTACATATAATATATTACTGCTGCACTCTGGATATATCAGTCAAAACTGTTCGCCAGACACCCACATGGTTATTAAAGGGGACATTTTCTTTCAAGATGTTGTGTAGAGCTCTTTATCTGCTGGGTGATTTACTATTGCTGTGGATCAATTTATAATCAGAAATAGTAAATGCAACAGTAATGTGAAAGGGGCAAATTACCCGGCAAGCAAAAGGTGAGTAATTGGCCCCTAAAGTGTCTGGCTGAGATAGCCTGCATAATGTGAATCATCATATGGTCATAGACTTCGCTGGGTGAGCTGAACAATTTTCACAATGAAACGGCGTTTTGCTGCTTGTGATGTGTCACCGATTCGAAAATGAAATGCAAAAATCGACAAAGAGGGATCCGATGTGTCTTTGTTAAGTTGTCCCTCAGATCGCGCTGCCATTAGGAATGCACCTGCAGTGGAGCTCCACGGGGAGGTAGAAACCAGAGAGCTACAGGCCGGCAGATGGACTTTTAAACATTTCACTCCTAATAGAAAGCAGCCAGGCGACGCTAAACTAACTAGAGGATGAAGCATGAAGCCCCAAAAGAAATCTTTGATTGTTCAGTTCAGTGGCGTACGCTGACATTTTTGGCAAATGTGATTCTTTGTTGTTGTTGTCGCCTTGCTGGTGGAAAGATTGATATTATTTTCATCTCTTTGTGTTCAGCGGAGCCGTCGGTGCGGGGCATTTTCTGGCTTTGCTACCTGTATTTTAGCATAAAGATGAGAAGCAGGAGGATGCAGCCAAGAGGAATAATGTGTCCTTGGCAGATTTGGTTGCCAGTTATCAGACGTTAAAAGTTCCAGCAGGAACTTCTCAACCACGCTCGCTTGGAAGCTCCGTCTAAAAATACATAGCAACAGGCCTGTGATATGATCAATTCTCCAGAACAGCTACCCAAAAAGGCCTCGTGGTGTTATTGTCAACCGTTCTTCAGCTCGCTAGCGAGCTGGCATCACGTTTGGGAATCACCTGGAGTCATGGAAATGTGGAAAGCAGTTGTCACACGGCGAGTTCAGGCTGCACGCGCCACTTGTGGTGTAAATTGCTGTGAGCACAGGAGTGGAGTGAAGAAAAAAAAAAGGCATGAATGCATAATATAATTGCTCATTAAACCAATTTAACACATGTTAAAATATAATACAACACTCGCTGTATGTATGACAGGTTTTAAGCCGCTGAAATGCTGCCTCCAGATTCGGCGTTCCGCTCGGCTAAACACATCTTTCATCTCCACGGCACGCGCGGAGATGAATCTGATAATCGATCTCCTCATCTAGCCTCCCTCAAGAAAGCAAACAGGCATATTTCCTCAAATGTCAGGAAAAAACACACAAATTGTTAGTTTTTTTCTTTTTTTTTTGGAAATGACATTTAATTGACTGAATAATTAATTGGACAGTTTTATTGATTGACTGCTTGGCGTGACATGGCGGGTAAGTGATTGCCTCGCAGGAAGATGGGACTAATTGTGTAAAATGGGGCCGAGTTTTCTTGGTAACCACATGCTTTACCGTATGTGTGGTCTAGTCTGGAGGAACTCAGGATACCAGTGTGTTAACTCTGAAACCAAAAAGTGCCAGAACAGACTCCCGATCACGGCAAAAACCACCACAGCACATAGCGGGTATAGCCGGTTCGATTCTGTGGATGTCACAGACAGCTGTGATGAAACCTGGTGCCTGCGATTGTCGTATGAGCCGCAAGATGTATTCTTCACAGAGGCTGTCATGCTTTATTATTCTACGGGCAGTTCTCCCTCCGCCCCAGCGATGATCTGTCACTTGCTTGTCACAGGCGCAGGATCCAATCAGCGCCTGCCAGTCCAGGACGACCAGCAGATTTGCGAGGCTTTAGGAGACAATGGCTGGAACCGCTCGCCCGCCTTGCATCCGTCTCTGTGAAAGTATGAAAGGAATGTATATGGCTTTGATTTCCACTGATATGAGCGGCACTGGATTGGTTTAATCGATTTTGATTCCAGTTATTATACTTTTCTTCAGGTATGCATACATGCATGCATATAGCACTTTGTATATCTAGTGTTAAGCAAATCAGTTTATTTAAATCAGATTCTCAGATTCAAATAAATGTAGGACAGTTTCAAGGCAAACTGAAACAACTCATTATGCAGTTAATTTGAATTAGTTTGGTTTCTGGGAAGTGCGCGTGCAGGCCGTCTTCACCCATGTTCCTGCCTTATTGTGCCCTGCCCGGAACATGTTGCCAGCAAAACAATTTCATCAAAAGCAAAAGCCACAGTCAAAACCGAGAGAGACTGGCATTCATTAAAGAAAGAAAAATGTCCTATCTGTAGCATTTTTGTGATCAGTGTTGAAGCGTGTGGTTTGTTGTTAATTAGCGTTATGCAGAGATGTGAACTTAAAAGTTGATCCTTCAGCAGTTTGCCTTCAGACGGTAACCTTGAGCGTTGCATGGCAGAAGACGGAGGTCCTGATTGAATTATGCCATTCACATTTCACAATCACAACTAACAGCTGCATAATGGATCAGACATGTAAATCACAACATTAAGCGTGATTAATGTGGGGATGTTCGCCACGGTGTTACGAGTGCTTTACAAGTGGCGGCAGTATAAAAAGAAATGAAATAACACTAGTGTTAAGGATTCCAAACATGAATTTTAAATGGAGCACAGAAAAAAAACAGGCAGGCACAACAGGGCGAGGCAAGTTTGTTCCTACAGCACATGTCTGCATCAAAGCAATGCAAAGTGCTGGCCATAAAATATTAACTGCACACCCAGTGCTAAATGCAAAATACTGTAACAGACATTTCAATACAATTTAAAAAATAGTAAATGAAGAGTTAAGAGAACATTAAATAAAAACAAGCTAAAATGGAAGGAGATAAAATGAATAAAAGTAAGAATTTAATCAAAAGCCTCAAATTTGATTTAATATAAAGCAGCAGCCTTCGGCTAAACAGGTTCACGGTGTTAAATAAACTACAGTGCAATTAGAAATTTATTAATCTCAACAGAATCAGGAAAAAAAAACATTTTGTAGATGAAAGGCAATGAACAAAAATCTCAAGGAGTAAATAAATGAATGAGAGTTTTTGCATCTAATCTTGACAATTCTGATGTTCCAAACACCATCAAGGACAGTTTTGTCATTGTTCAGCAATAAAAAAAAGTGACTTTCTATCCAGGACCTTATTTCTGTAAGACAGGCTGTGAGTGAGGTAAGGTCTGGTGGATTTATGGATGAATTGATTTGTCTATCATCCGCATGAAAATGGAAAGAAAAGTTGGAATTGCAGACAACACAACCCAGAGGTAGCGTGTACAGACGGAGAACAGCAAAGGGCCGAGAATAGACTCCTGAGTGATGCTGCCGGTGATGCATGGCGAGCGCAGGCATCCCTGACTGATATAGAGAAGGTCACTCAAGTAAGTCACAGTCACGTCACCCAGTTTTCTAGTCGATCAATAACATGCCATGATCAATCTCGGAACCCATCAGCTATCATCTGACGATGGATTGGCCCCCGGAGGCCAGCTCCAGTACTCCTGTGATTACCATAGATCCGCGGCGATCCCACTGCTCTTCTGGTCTGAAATCAAACTCGAATACGATCGTATTCGCTGCACTTTGTAGTGAGAAAGGCCATAGACTCCTCACTTCCATATACTGCAGCATGATCAAAGGTGATTGGTCAGTAGAACTCAGACTACAAATGGAAGATGGAACTGTTTCTGGTCACAAAGTAATTGTCCCTCACCTGTAGATCATCACTATGTGCAGAATCTATTTATAAAAACGATGCCATTAATTAACTGTTTCAAACAAAAGACTTTGTTCGGTGATGAATTTGAAAACCAGAGTAAAACTTTTCAGCGAGTGTTCGTTCATTAAAGATATGAGCTGAGAATATACAGTTCCCCATTCTGGAGGAAAGGGTAATTCAGCTTATTAAGTTTGCCTGTGTCAAGGCAGGATTTTTCCTTTTTTCAGCAGCGGTTGAACGACAGCCAATTTAAAAATTGCCAACATAACCACTGAAGATAAACACTTGTTAAAAAAAAAGTTAAATATATGAAGAGAGAGAGAAAAAAAAATAGCTGAAACCGTTTAAAAAAAAATCCTGTGGGTAAAGAGGGAGAGGGAGGGACGATTTCATGCCATTAATCGTCCTCGCTAACTGACTGGGACACCAGAAGAAATGAATTACAGACCTGGTACACCTCACTGTGTGGCTCGAGTAAACAGATGGCACGACTTGGCCTCTAATGCCGGAAACTTTATCAACAAAGAAGCGGCGAAACGCTTCACATCCCTCATTGGAATGGGGGAGCGGGGGGCGGCGGGTGAGGGAGTTAATGGTCCTTAATAGCAGCTTGGGGTTGGGGAGGCTTTGCGGCAATAAGATGTGACAAGCATTTTGATCTTTCTTCCCTTTTTTACAGTGCCGTTAAAATGACTCTTTCATGGCATTAAAATTACACCTTAATTTGGAATCTTTCCGTTTCCGTTCGGTACGTCTACACGCGCTTTTAATGCTCCATGGTCGTTAACCCGTGGTGGTGATTTAGTTACAGCAGGCCGGGCGTTGGACTATTTGAAGGCAGCCACGGCGTCCGGCGTGGCAGCACATCATGAATCTCTGCAGAACATGTAGAGGAGGAAATCTGCAGGGAAACCTGATAGAAATTCTCAATGTTCCATGAGGTTATTGGTCAAAAGTGTCATGTTGTAGAGTATGGACAGAAACATGCATATTCCTCGTCTGGAGAATAAACTCATATGTAATAATAAAACGGAGGTATATATGACCTTATTGATGGGTAGGGCTGAAAGACAAGTCCAAAGTATGGTTAAGATTGAGGAGCCTAGCTGTAAGTCTGACAGTCTGGTTGTCACTGCGGATATTTATGTCCCCTCATAGTAAAACGATGGTAGTTGTAGTGATGGACTGCAATTGACCAAAAGGAAAGTTTTGATTTAGGAGGGTAAATATACCAAGCCAAAAAAAAAAGGAGAGAGGTAGTGAATGAGAGTAGCTCAAATTAAATTAAATTGCCAACAGCAATAGGTGTACACTTTTGCTCCGCCTTTTAAATGGCAGCCATTTCTCCCCCTTCTTATCCAGACAACCTCGGGCAATTCCAAAACGTCCCCCGGGGGACACGCCACAATGAGAGGCGTATCGGTATCTGACCAAGATTTAACTAGAAAAATAAATCAAGGGAAGAAATTGAATCAATAGCAGTAAAAAAAAAAAAAAAAAAAAAAAAACACTTTTTCGGCGGTAGCCCCTTAAATTCCACAGGCGCAGATTTAGGAATTAATTAGCAAAAGGACTGACAGACTCGGTCTTTATACTGATTAGGTCAGATGGAACCCTCCTGTGCCTTAAATAGCAGTCCTGCTTCAGACAGCCTTGCTGTAACATGTGCCAGGATCCTGTAATTGACAGCTGCAGAGGGGGATCTGACACATCATCATTATGAAGACAGCGAAGCGTTCACATGTGGAGAAATAGAGACTGCACCTTCCTCTTTAATGAAGAATCGGTGCTTGCATTTACCTAATGTTTATTTGTCTCTCACATTTTCATACAGCATAAGCAATATGTATCGGAAATGTTAAACCTGTTTGTGCAGCACCCGATCACATTTTGATTTATAGTGGGTGGGACCAAAGTTTCCCGAAAGCCACTCGCTGGGTTTCCCTTTTCTCCACCTTACAAGGGGTTAGCAGGTCAGCGACCTCAGTCATTTGTCATTTAGTCAGACAGCAAAGATGTAAGAGTGATGGATGGTGAGGTACAGAGAAAAATAGGTCATAAACTGACAGATTTAATAACCTGAAATAGACCGCGCAATAGTGGGTCGAGTAATGAAAATCTACAATTTACTGTTGCACCTTCGAGGGCCTGTGATTTGATTTTTGCATTTGATTTTGTACTTTTTATTAAAGGATTTTATGAAGGTTTCATGATTGTTATGAGCTCCCATGCTGCTGGCCAATATAATAATAGTATGTCAATATCGTGATGTTGGACATGATATAATCTCAGATTTCAGATATACTCGCGCAGTGCCTGTAGGAAGTATGTATTCCTATGGAAAAATGGAAGCTAAGGTTATGTTTTATATGTTCAGCGAAATGAAAGAATTTTACATTGACTTGAGAAGAGACAAGAAAATATAGTAAATGTAAGACAAAGGCTACAATTTATGTTGAAAGTTGGAATGTCAATCTACATATGAGTTACACACACTATATCGAAAGCTGAGGCTGATCTGACACACAGTCACACACAGGCTTTTATAGCTCCATTAATGTCGTGATATACCACAAGTGTCGTCTTTTTTCTGTCTTTTAAAGCCTCATTACAGGGAAGTGATGTATTATTTGCATTATTTGCCTTCACCCCACTTAGTCATTCTATCCACATTACTGGTGATTATTTATCCAGTTTGTTCAAGTAATATGTTATAGGGGGGCCATATTGAATGCAGTGTTTGTGTCACTGAAGACCTTAATGAGAATATAGCCGCGGTGCTCTGGCGTGGCGGAAATCTCGACCGGAAGACGTAAAATCTTTTGCTTAGTGCCAAAAGGTCGTTCATCTGTTGAAAAACGGCTTTTTCAATTTTACTTAGAAACGAGAGGGGTTTGATATGGGTCTATAATTGTTAATTAGTGAGGTGTCTAGATCTCGGGGCTAGTGATCTGAGGCCGTGCAATTAGGAACTTTTTTTTTTTTTTTTTTTTTAAATCCAGTTGGCAGAATATCAACGCAGCATAAGGAGGATTTTAGATGTTGTATAATGTCCTCTGAGATTTCACGGCTGCTTGGGTAAAATTGCGTCGAATTGATCGTCTAAGTTTGTGACTTTTGTCACTAAAGAATGCAGGCTGCTGGAGGGTATTGATACAGGAGGGTAACACCGTCTGAACACTCTTTTTACAGATATCATAATAAACCTGGCTTCTCATTCATGGTCTCAGCTGTGTTGTGTTCTTCTTGTTGTGATTCCTCTGGTCTCCTGTCCTTGGCAGAGGAAACACATCAGTGAAACAGGAAGTTAAACGCGTTAGAGGTCAAAAAAGAAAAAAAATGTACTCCTGACTTGTCAAGGAAAAGTCCATATGGCCTTAGAAGACGTCTGCAGTGCCAGAAAAAAGTTGTACGGTGATTAAATGGGTGGTATATGCAGTGGAGAGACATGTTTTCAGCGCAAACAATCTCTTAACAAGAATCAAATATAAATGAAGTGATCACATCGTGTCCCGGCGGCTGGGAAGTGACCGCAACCCTCTCTTAAAACGCGGGCTCAGGACAGCGGAAGGTTGTTCAGGGAACAGCGAGCAGCACGAAGGGAAACGAGACGAGATGGAGCTGGGAGATAAAAAGTGGAGAGCCGCGAAAGTGATCAGTGTCGTCTTAAATTCACTTCCCCGCAGGCACAGTGTATGAAACTAGGAATTTCTTGTTTCAGGTGCTGGATTTGACAGGAATCAAAGATAGCACAAAAGACTTTTTTTTTGGGATAAATGCGTAACTGAAGGGTTGGGAAATGGAATTTCCCTTAAGATTAATGCAGATAATTTAATCAATTTCTAATCCTAGGAGTTTGACGTCTAATGTGTCATAAAGGCAAGGATTGTGCAGAGAAGATCAGAAGCAGATAAGTGGGCTCATGTCTGAGATTTTAGTCTTATGTTTCTAGTTGTTCGAGAGCAAATATTGAAGAGGGATCAACATCCTAAAACCTTCAGGCATACTTCACCTTTTTGTAATTCACCTTTTTCAACCCAGTGTTTCTTATGGTCAGCATTTAAACCAAAAACCTTCCACTTCAACATCTATGCCACCACTTTCCCACTGGTGGACACATAATATTTAGTCTTCTGAGGTAATAAAATTAAGTGAACCAAACAGGGCAATTTGCCACTGAAAGAATGAAAGACTGTTACTATGAAACATATTGACTTGATTTGAGTAATTTGTAAGGCTGGGAGCCTCATTACAGCTTCAAACAAACTTCCAAATGCATTTTTGTATATTAAACGGATCATGAATGGGTCTCTTAATGGCCTTAAGATTTGAAAATGTGTGAACCTTTTTTGTTATTATGAGAAGAGCGTCTAAACAAAAATAATAAAAAGAACTCCCGCATGCTGTTGATCACTCACAGAAGAACAAATTGAATCAAATGACGTTTCGGTTCTCAGACCTTCATCACGTAGTTTCAAAACTACCCGATCCTCTAAGAACCAAAGAAATTGAGCTTAAGAACCATGGACATTATATATTCATATGTATGTTTCAGATTTGTGCACAAATTTCGTTGTTCACACATAAGATTTTAATACAAGTGACACAAGACAGGATTTCTTTGCTAATTTGTCGCCCTGGTGCCTCCTGGTAGGGCTGGTGTAAGGTATATTTCTTTTTCCTGACTTATTTAGTATTTTTATTTATATATATATAATATTATTTTTTATCCTTCTCGCTTGATGCCTGAGGCTAAACTCGCCCCCTAAACCTGCGTGGCCCTTAACAAATGTTTAGTTTGCTCATTGCTCAAAAACCTGTACAGAGAGATGCCATCACTAATGATTATTTATTTACTGGGATGAACAAGTAAAAGCTGATTTCTTTTTTTTTTTTTTTTATTGTTGTTATTCTTTTAGCATTTACACTGCTCAGAGAAAAGTGGCGTCCTAAAAGCGGGCGGTGAGTCATATAAAACCACCGTGGAGGGAAATCTGGGCCATGAGGAGCGGCGGCGGCTTTAAAGGAATTTATTTTTTTCCTGCCTCAGCTGTGTCCTCATATACTGTCTTCTCACTCACACCCGTTTAATAAGGCAGTCTTTAAAATAAAATAAAAATACAGCTGGTGTACCTTTGTTGGTTTGATCATATGCACGGACACGGACAGATGAGGTGATAAAGGCCTCTGGGGGACATACATGTACAAGGCTTCTCTTCTCACACAGCAGCAGCGTGTCACATCTCTAGTACCTCATCATTTCATTCATAGATTAATCTGACGATTATATTTCTCAAACAAAAGTGTATGTTTACAATTATTCAGCAATTCATTCTTCTCGCGGCCTGAGTTAGTCCAACCAAGCGGATAACTTTTAAAAGTTGAATCTTTTCGTCAAAATGAAGTTAAAATAAATTTCCCCCTAAACAGCATTTCCTTGCTGAGCTGCAGTCATCTGCTAGTAGTAAATGGACTTTGATTAATTTGGATGATAGAAGAACCTTATTTGCCTCAGATACAGATTTTGCACAGAATTGGGTCTGTGTATTTTTGTCCCTATTTACTTATGGTACAATGTTTGTTTGAGGAAAAAGACTGAAACTTTTAAAACAGTTGCTGAATATCTGTTAATTGACTAATCATCAATCAATGTCTCTTGAGTGACACTTTGCATGGCTCTAACTCTGCTGCTATTGGTCAGAACCTGCACCTGGACTTCAGCTTCCTGTGCATTAGGTGCACATTGTAAAGTTATATTACAGGAAAATTAACAAAACCTTTATCAAAAAATTCTACTGGCATCATGAGCAGATACATATCACAGGAGCAGAAAAAAATAAATAAAATAAAATCCTTTCTTTTGACTTCCCTGTCAGAAATATTGGCAACAGTCACTTTATATGGAGAGTCTGGGTTCCGTGATACATCCATGAGTGTTTCTCCCTCAGTCCTTCCATCTTCAAAGTGTGTTGGAAAGTCGGGCTGAAAGGGGGCGGAGGGGGGGCTATACTGAAGTGCCAGTGGATGTGATTGAGTCGTGCTACCAGGAGAGTACAGGCCAGATGGTGAGTCGAGGAAGTCTGAAATCTCAGCACCTGGCAAAGTGTTCGTTGAGTTATTGCATTAATCAACAACTTTGCCAACTCCCAGCATATACATTATGTTCGCTTTGTGCCGGAAAAGCCCATGTAAATGGTAATTATCGGGAAATAATTGCACCAGAGTTATCTCCACCACAAGCGTGCTGACCTATGAACGCGGAAGCCACCGCACGTAACGCGCCGAATCTCTGCTCTGACAGGTTTGACAAAAAAAGGTTTTTAGGTTCGGAGATACCGAATAAATTAAGAGAGATTCTGACACTTAAGAGTCAATTTCAGGGGCAAAAGTGGCCACGTTATGAACTCATCCAGTATTTCTGGCATCTGTCTGTACTCCTGTTGTTCTTTATACGAACAAATTGGGCCGCGCTCGTCTCCTTTTCCTTCTCAGCAGAATGAGCCAATTTGTATAAGCATATGCAGTTCCCAATGCTTGAATAATTCTCCAGGATTTTTTTTTTTTATGCATGAGCATGTTAATGTATAATTGATGCTTTAAGGAGATGAACTGCCGACATCTCTATTTAGGTGCCTCGGGCGGTCGGAGCGCTTCCGTTTGATTTGTCAGTCTTAAAGTCTGCTGTGAAATGAGACCTGAGGTGATCATGAACGGTGAGAGCAGACGGCTGACGGCTGGACACTTGTGTGATGTTTGCTTGTGTTTTTTTTTATCCCTCAGTCTACACTGAAAGGTGCTAATGTCACAGTGTTTGGCTGCCTGAACCACGGGATGCCTCTCTTCCTGCGGGAAAACTCATCACTGACATGTGAATCAGGTATGTCACCTTTAACCCCCATATTTATAAGATACCTATTGTTTCATATAATTATTATAATTTCCTAACGCTCATATGAGGTTTACCCCGGAACATCCACGTCAACTGACACTTCGGCTCAGTTTGATCGCCCACACACTACAAACAATTTGACACTTTTTTCCCCTTTCAGTGCTCGGATCCAACCTACGTTTGACGCTTTTATTCCACCTCCTTTCTGTATTTACATTTCAAATCCAGGTGCAAAATTTCCGCAGCGAACACACATGAATCGGCTTCAGAAAATGTTCGCTCTTTCATCTTTCAAACTCTTTTTTTGTTCCATGGTATTATCTGACTATAGAGTTTATTGTTTTTTTTTTCCTCCCTCTGTTGCAGAATCCGTGGCCGGGTTTTTCCTTTCTGTGAACGGCTCCGCAAACATCACAAAACTTAGGATTCCGTACCCACAAACAGGCACCTGGTACCTGAGTCTGCGCTCCCTTTGTGCCACTGAACATGGGTGAGACTGTCAACACTGCTTCTGCATCTCCTCAATTCTGACATTTTCTTGCATTCATTAATTTAAAAAGGGAACTTAAATTCAATGGGTCCCTATACCTTAATGAAAGGATAAACTACAAGTCCATAAATTTATTGAATAATGTAAATGTATGCTTGAGAATAACAAAAAACACTCCTTTAAAACCACTAATTTAAAGCATAAATGCATGAGCAGTCTTTATGAATTCCTTAAGTTAACACTCATTGTTTGGCTTGGTCCCAATCTCCCAAAAAAAACAACAACCACTGTGAGACCTAATTATTTGCTGTCAATTATAGACAGATGGGAAAAAAAAAAATTCAATATTTCTTAAAAACTCATTTTCCTTCAACAATCCCTAGTTTGTTTACCATAATTAATAATTCAGGGCGCTAATGAAGACGCCGCGCTCGCTGTTTATCCGGCGCGGCCTCTCTCATTCAGCCACATCCTTTTCCATCTGTCACACAACACATTCGTTTGGAAGCGGCTCCGTGGATGCGCTTATGGTGCACACCGACCATCACACATGGAATGGGGCTAGCTTTCATAAACATATCTTTCGTAACCACGTTTTTATGTTTTTTGTTCGGGTTTTGTTGACTGTATTTCTGCACGGACCTTATAGCAGCGCACATGCCTCATTCCTCTTGTTTAAAATAACATCACGTTGGAATGTTTTCACCGAGTATTTAAATGTGATGTTCATATTTCTTTTGTTAGACTCAAAGATCAAGCATTTCCTTTTCTTATTATTTTCTACCTACATTCAACATTCACAAAAATAGAAACACTATATATTCTCCACCTCCAGAATCCAGACCAAAATGCATTGCAACTATGAGGCATGCTGCTGTTTCTGTGAAGTGCGTCGCCGTTATCTTCTCTTGACTAGAAAATGTCTTTTGTAATCCCTGTTGTTTTCTCTGCTTAACTATAAAATTGAAACGCCAGATGAAGGCAATAATGACATGCTCTTTTTCTGAGGATTGTTTGAAAGTCATCGTGAGAAATGTCGGAAAGGACAATTTCAGTGCAAATATTTCCATTAAGTTGTCCGACGCAGCGTTATTCACCGGCTCATAAGTATTAGTTATTCCGCAAAAAAAAAGAAAAGCTGTTTTGACAAACTCTTAATGGCTTGGAAATGTGAACAGAATGAAATTAAGCAGATTCTTCCAGGGCCACTTAGGAGTTCCAATTGAATCTGAATAGCAGATAATGACAGATGGTGTGGGACATGGACTCATCCTCACATGAGAGCTCTGCAGCGGTATTTGATATGTGGAAATGCCTTCGCCTTGCTGTTTGTCAGATTTCCACACATTTACACGTGCTAAATCAATCAGGGCTTGTTAGAAAGGAAACGAGGTAGCGTGAGTGACAGGTGCTCTTCAAGGCGACAATTAGGTTGATTGATATGATGTAAAAAAAAAAAAATATATAGCAGCTGCGTGGCAAAAGACAAAGAAGTGCATTCGTTACCTGGAGTTTCATTTCCCTGTGATTGATCGTAGAATCTAACAGCAGCAACGCAAGCATGAACATGCAATGTCAAGGATAAACAAATTACATATAATGTAAGCCATGGCACATTTGTTGATTACGTATTAACTGCATGAAGAACTACACTGTAAAAGCAGAACAAATCAATCCTAACCACTATCAGGCTATGGGTGCTGATTACGCCATATGGTGAATAGGTAGTTCCAGAAATAGATAAGAAAAAGAGGATTTCAGGTGAAGCTAAACCTGCCTGTCTCTCCAGATTTGAAGCGTGCACCAACGTGACTGCAGAGGTGTATATGCGCTCTTACCTGACTCCATGCATCAATGACTGCGGGACATATGGACAGTGCAAGCTCCTGCGCACCAACAACTACCTTTATGCTGCATGTGAATGCAAAGCAGGTAACAGTCAAGTTCAGTCTTTTCAATTCTCAGTATTTTCCAGGCTCATAATTATTTTTTCTTTTGATTTGTTTTGTTGAATTCATCATTCATAATGTGGTTGTGAACTAAATTCACATTAGGTGGTTATATTATGTCTACTTGCACTTCTTCTACAGACAATTCAGGGGCTGATAATTAGCTATATAATTCCATAAATATGATGTGTACTAAATAAAAAAGTGTACCTCAAAAAGTATGAACGAATACTTAGAAGTGTTGTTTCAGTAATCAAACACTTTTTTGCAAGAAACAATGCAAGTTTTTGTGGGGAAATTAGATCATCGCTGCTGCGAAGGGTTTAAGACGTGTCTCATGCAGAGAGACAGGAAAACAGAAAAAAGAGTGAGGTAAGGAAGGCACGGGTCACTATGCAGATTTGGTCTGAAAAACGCAGCAATTAAATTGTACCATTGTCCAAAGAATCACGCGGTGGCCTGTTAATCTCCCAGCATAAGCTGTCTTGATAAGACAATAAACACACTCTTAATTACGGACAGCTTATCAAGAATAGATGAGCTTATGAAACTAAACAAAGCGTCTCCTCTGACGCTTTTTTTTTTTTTTTTTAAATCCTTGCCTTCTTTTATCACGGCAAGTGTCTCTTCACTTGAACTCATTGTCATACCGCATACATGTGAGCGTTCCCTGCCAGACTCTTTGCATTCACTCTCTCGCCCGTGGCCCGACTCAAACCCTCTGTTCAACAGTGCTCACAAATATTTAATTCACAGCGTCTCATCCAATCTGGCACATGATAGAGATCTGATCCATGTGGCAGAGCGGTGGTCGCCTAGAGCTTGTGACCAGAAGGTTGTCAGGTTCAATCCTGGATATTTCTGCTTGGGGATTTTAAACATCCTCAACAGCATTGAAGCCCAACTCCAGGCAGCTTCTTGCTGTAAACGTGTGTAAGTGTGATCAGGGTGTTGCCGCTCAGGGGGCTTTACAGCCACTGAATAAATAAGCTTAAACTAGGTGCTGGTGCTTTAGCACTGGATGGATTTAAACCAGGAGCCTCTGTTCTGCAACAACTTCAGTTTTTCATTATTTTTCACATACATTTTTTTTAATCTTGTCTGGAGATAAATATTTGTTTCTTTTTACATGTACATTCTACATTCCCCTCAGCCACAAGGTTTAAAAGAGACTCTCCTAAAGTTAGTTAAAAAAGGACACTTTCCTCCTCTTATAGATTTGGATCAGCGTCAGTACTGACCGTGTTTGCGCGTGTGTGTGTGTGTGTGTGTTAGGCTGGGACGGCTGGGGCTGCACAGACAACTCGGAGGCCTACTCCTACAGTTTCCAGCTCCTCTCCACCTTGCTGCTCTGCCTCAGCAACCTGATGTTCGTCCCGCCCGTGGCCATCGCCATCCGGAGCCACTACCTGCTGGAGGCTTCCGTCTACATCTTCACCATGTTCTTCTCCACCGTGAGTCGCTGCACGTTCATGCCGACCTATGAGATACGAGATAGCTGAATGTCACACCAGCACATTGTGCCGGGTGGTCGCAGTACTGCTACATCTGCAGCTGCTACTTTTTTGCGAAACGTTTTCCACCTGTTTTCTGTGCTAGAAAGAGTCCGCTTGGGCGAGGCGCCAACGCTCGCTGCCAAGTATTATTTTGCTGAAAAAAGTATCTAGTATATATAGACCCGCTCAAAGAAATTAAATCCTCAATTATCATCACACAGCTCAATGACAGAAAAAGTCCGGTTGGGAATCGTTATTGTTTACATCATGCATACATACACGCATGGCTCAAACTGATTTAGCACATGATTATTTACTTGTGCAACAACCGGGTAAAGTTAATGCTAAGCAACTAAGACCATGTGACTCATGTTCAAGTTCATTACAGTCTTATCTCACTGTTTTCATGTACACACCTCTCAGAGTAGCATGTTGTTTCTCTCTGCAGCATGTTTTTGTCAGAATGTTGAAATTTGTCTAACAAGGCAACCTGTGTACCAAATGACATAGTCATGATGTAGTCTGTGGTTGATAATGCAGTAGGATAATGCAGTAGTAGCCTTGTGCTTGCTGCCCACTGGAAAAAAAAATAACAAAAGCCATGTATGAGCATCATATGGTTAAACCAGAAGGTGTGTGTGTGTGTGTGTGTGTGTGTGTGTGTGTGCGCTACGTGCCCAATGGAAGTCAACATTTTTTTGGCTTCGTGCTCCGCTGAGCAACTCTCAAATGCCTGTCGACGGTGTCCAAATATTATCTGGATACAGTGGGCCAGATAATATCCACGAAACATTGGTCCATCTAAAATTACAAAATTGGCTTGGCAAATGTTTTATGAGGAAGGAAAGAACAATTTATAACCATTAGATATGCATCCTTTAATAGGAGATAACTTATCTGCTGCGCCGCGCCACGGTATTTCCATATACCCCCTGGCAAACTCAGTAGTAGCCCCTGGGTGCAGGTACGCGTGGAGGTGAATCACAATCAGATTCAGATTTGGGAAAGAAGAACTGTCCAAGCACCCGCCCAAGTGTCCAAATGCAAAATGTGCAATTTCAAATGGTTTTGGACTATCATTATTAATAATACCCATTAACCTAAAAGACAAAACTTGCTAAAGAAGAATTGGGGACCAGCTACAACCATTAGTATGGGAACAGAACATTGTTAGTTTTGATGCTCTACACAATCATTTTGCATTATTTTTATTAGTAGGTTAAACATTTGAGCCTCACAAGAGAACAGATTCCGCTCATTAAATAGTAGTTTGAGAATACAAAAAAAACTTACCATGCACCTATTTTTTTTTTTTTTACTTTTAAAGATTTATTTCAATAAGCCCATTATTAAAAGCAGCTAGGCAGAATCATCTCCTTTACCCACAGCTCTTTTTCCTCCTCCTAGTTCTACCATGCGTGTGACCAGCCGGGCATCGTGGTCTTCTGCATCATGGAGTACGACGTCCTGCAGTTCTGCGACTTCCTTGGATCGCTCATGTCCGTGTGGGTCACCGTCATTGCGATGGCCAGGCTAAAGTCCATCATCAAACAGGTGGGTTGAACGCCGTCATTTTACCCCAATAATACACTAACATAATTGTAACAGCAATTTACTACTTAATGGGAGTTATTTTTGTGAAAGAGAATTGCAGGTAATGACTGACCTGATTATATAAAGATGCATTGTGGGACTTTTGTCTCCCTCTGCTGATGATGAGGAAGTAATTACACGAAACCCTGTTCACACGCGCGTACGTCATTTACTTCACTCTGGCCGACTCTTACTGCGAGTAAATTGTTCGGCGCATCATGCAATCCCCACAAAATGACCTAATTTCACAATTATAATTTGATCCAGTGATGGGTTAATCATCATTGCCCCTTAGAAACAACCTGATTTCATCTGATACTCATTTATATGTCAAAGTTCCGCACTGCAAGTGAATGGCGATTTTGTCTTAACTGTAATAAAAGGTTTCAGCTTGTATTTTTGGAACATACACACCAGATGTCAGGAAAAAAGTCATTTCCACTTGCATATTATGAACACATGTTCAAACCTACACTCCTGCTTCAGTTGTTAAATATACTATAACCTCCTTGAATGCAGCGTCAAACACAAAAGACCAAAGCTCCGAAACCTGAATATCACACCGGCGGTCTGTGCGGCCTAAAATTGCCACGCGGAACAGCACAACTTGTGCTGACCTGAATCAATGACACCCTCTGACACGCAAAAGAAATCCGTGTCCCAACACAGCGCTGCGAACAATATGGGCCAATAAAACGGCGCGTGCGAGCGAATCCGAATAGAAAATGTACTCCGGTGCGCTGCCAACTCTGTGAGGCAGTGAGAATACCAAAAATACACTTCGCCAGGCGTCTTCCCTTCTCACCGCTGTTTGATCAACAAACTGACAGACATTCAACATCATACCTGCCACCTCGTATTCAGCCCGAGCTCTTTTAAGCTGCTTTCCTCTACCTTTGTCGCCACATAACAAGCTGCAAAAGCCAGCAGGGGTGCAGCCAATGTCACCATGTCCTGCTCACAACGGCCAGATTGGCCCCCTTGTCAGAACAACACCAGACCTGTTTGACCCCTTAGAAAAATAATTTTTAAAAATCCTGATCCAGATTTGTGGAACCAGATGCCCTCTGATCATAATGTCTGGTGTCCTGCGGTGCAGCCTGACAGCACCTAGGTACAGATCTCCATGTTAGCGGTCAACAACTTGAGAGTAATCCTGAACTAAAGAGGGATTAGAAGACTGGGTGCTGAGCTAAGGAGGAGAGCTGTAAATGAGCATCACATACACCTTTATTTTTAGTCTTAAATGGAAAGATCAGTGGGTTAGAATCAGTTAAGATAGAAACTTCCCAGGCTATCGACACGCAGCTCATTCAGAAAGTATTCAACTTTACTTTTTTTTTTTTGCAACATTATGTAACCTTATGCTGAAAACCTTCAAAGACCCCCATTATGACAAAAGGGAAACACAATTTTAGACAATTTCAGGCATTTTTGCAAGTTTTGCAAAAGACTAGAATATCACACTGACAGGTATTCAGACCCTTTGCTCAATGCTGATTTGAGGCACCTTTGGCAGCGATTATAGCGTTGAGTCCTCTTGGGTATGATATGACAAGCTTTTGCACACCTGGATTTGGGGATTTTCTGCCATTCTTTTCTGCAGATCCTCTCAAGCTCTGTCATTTTTTCTCCCTTTTTTTTTTTTTTTTTTTAACCTTCCTCAGATCGGTGCTTCGACACGATCCTGTCTCTGAGCTTTTACGCTTCCTTCTACCCCGACGGTGTGGTTTTTGCTCTGATTCGCCTTGTTAGCTGTGAGGTCTTACACAGGGGAGGGGTGCCTTTCCTAATAGTGTCCAATCATTTGGATTTAGCACAGGTGGACCCTAATCAAGGTGTAGAATCATCTACACGATCAAAAGAAATGGGGGGCGTTTAGGCTGATTTTTACGTGCCACTATAAATATTCTGTATACTTATATCAATGTAATATTTTTACCTTAATAGATTTGCAAAACATAAGTTAGTTTTTGCCTTGTCATGACGGGGTATTCATGAGCTGGGAAAACGTATCACATTGACTTCAGGAACCCTAACCCTAACGTTGCAACACCGTCGAACATTGTGAAACAAGTTGAGGGCTCTGACTACTTTGTAAATTCACTGTATTGCAGTGGATAACAGTAAACAGTGAACACTGGGTGCACCTTCTCCCTGGCTGCACACCAAGATGGAGCAGTCTAAGGGAAAGGTGTGTGTGTGTGTGAGTGTGTGTGCGTGCGTGTCCATAAACGAGACAGAGCGAGGGGAGGGTGAGACGGGGAGGAGCAGTGGGTGGGAGGGAGAGCGTACGAACATCTGCTGTCCTCCAGAGTTTCGCTTTTTGCTGAGCGCTGCAGTACGCAGCCACTAATCAAATCGCACATGTCAGGACTGGCAAGTGGAACGGCGCGCGCTTGTGTACCAGAGAGAGAGAGAGAGAAAGCGTGTGTGTTTGTTTGTCTGTTTGTTTGTTTGTTTATGGCTGTGACCGCAGTGGCAGAGGGTGACGGACTCACAGGATAGTGTGTGTGTATATGTGTGTGTGTGTGTGTGTGTGTTTCATTGTGACTTTTGGAGCGTCAAAGGTCTAAACGTCGACATGTCAGCAAAAATGTCTGCAAGGACATTGTGTGGATTCACATAAAGGGAGAGCTCCAGCCTGAGCTGGCTGAAGGTTAATGCATCCGTATCAGCTTAAATGATAACAGGGGGACACTTAATTAGCCAACTTCAGTCTCATCTTTGTAGTTTGCCCTCTTCTCCGTTGGTCAGGATAACACTGCACTCACCAAAACAACTGACAGCCACAAATACTGAAATATCAGGATTTTATTTAGATGAAGCTGAACCATCTTAGAGCTAACCAGGGTGGTTCAGCATCCATATGTCCAAGTGTCCTTGGGCAAGATCTGAACCCCGAACTGACCACAGCGGTCAGGCCAGCACCCTGCTCTATAGCTGGTGGCCAGTATGTGTGTGTGTGTGTGTGTGTGTGTGTGTGTGTACGTGTGTGTGAATGGATGAATAAGCGACAGCGAAAACCGCTTTGGGTAAAAGTGCAATATAACTGCAGCCGTTTGCCATTTGCAGCCAAATATTGATCATAATCCCTTATTGCACGAAAGAACTGTGTGTGCACACAATTACCGTAAGTGCAATAGGTCAATCTCGAACCAAGAAATTGGTCCGTAAACTGTGATGGATGTTTACGATAGAGGTCTGGATCATAGTGTTCTCGCTTTCGTTTTCTCCTCCATCTACGTTGGGGCCAACCCAGTTGGTTGTTTATAACCTGTATGAAGTTGATTCAGATTCTTTCCAGTCAGACTTAATTATCCTTTAAATCCATGATACCCTAGTATCCTTTGGGAGAGGAGGAGGTTATTAGATCCAATTAACCAAAACATTATTGAGCATTCTTTAAATCCATCATTCTGAGGCTAAGATTAAATGGTGATGTCTGAACAGAAGACATAAACGTCAGGTTACATCTTTACTTTTTTTTTCCACATTTAGAATGAGTGCTTTTAGGAGGAAATCTGCATGCATGTGGTGATGCAAAGTATGTGATGTAAGGTTGGAGATATTCACTGTAAGCAACAAGAGCATTTTCAGAGGAGGTTTAGGAGGTTTTCAGACGGTTGCATGGTGACCACGTAGTTGCTTCTACCACTAACTTGTCCCACCATCAGCTGGTTCTCTCAGGTCCCGTCCTGAGCCGCCAAGCTCGCCTCAGACGAATACAGACTTACAGATCCTTCTCTGCTCAGTAATGCGAGCTGTACAGATTAGGTACTTCTTGTAAAGACTCCTCTGTGTTTATTAGAGCTGAAAAGTCAGATGCACGGTAATAATCATTTTATTTATTTATTTATTTTCTGGCATTGGTGCAGGTATGTGAAATAAACCCATATGTGAAGTGAGCAGATCTGAGCATAATTTCGCTTCTTTGGTAATTTTGACGGAAACGCCCAAAAAACATGGCAACGTCTAAGCAAAAGGCACTTCCAATAAAATGTGTTGCACGCTTTAGTGACACTACTACAACAACAACAACAACCTTAAAAGAAGCCAGTCACAGAAACAGATCAGCACACACTATATTTTAGTATCCGCTCACCTGCCTAGACTCCCATATGAGTTGAAGTGGCATCAACTCATCTTGGAGGGCTGTCCACAAGGTGAAGGAGTGTGTTTGTGGGAATTTCTTTGCATTCTTCCAGGAGTGCATTAGTGAGGTCCCACACTGATTGGACTAGAAGGCCTGGCTCTCAGTCTCTGCTCTCATTCATCCCAAAGATTGAGATCAGAACTCACTGCAGGCCACTTCAAGTTCATCCACATTAAACTCTGTCATCCTTGTTTTAGGACCTTGCTTTGTGCACTGGTTGGGTGAATTTGGATGGGTGAGCGGATATTTTTGGAAATATAGTGTAGCATCAGAACACAAAGGCGATGCAGTTATGCAGGTTCAACGTTTCAAGGTTTCGACAGAAATTATTCCTGTTGATATGGTGAAGAAAGATGCTGCTGTGACCGATGTCTACAAGCAAAGCAATCAGAATACACTTTGTTCAATCAGGATTAGGGAGAAAAAACACTTGTTCCCCTAAATATGTCCATGGCAACAAAAAAAAGGAACTTTGCATGCTTTCAAAACGTCAGGATGGTGCAGACGGAACGGGGACTTTTCTATTTACCACTGAACCACCATGGTCTATTTACCATCGTATTGCTGTGATTCACCACACGTTTTGACACAGTCTGACATGCCTCATATGGATATCAGACAGTCAGCGACACCGATTACCACCACAGCATTATCACACGTATCTCGCACATTCTGACATGCAATAAATGATCGTTGTCTGAAGGCGCTTTTACTGACATTTTATTTAGCGCAGTCCTTGTACGGTGGTTTATTGATGCCTTGGCTTTGGACAGTTTATAATCTGCACATACACAAATGCGGCTATAGGTCTATATAACGTCAGCGGGCATGAAAATATATATGGCAGATACAAATAGGCTTCCTGCAAGAAATACTAAAAGCTCGTCCGTCACGATGACAGATAATGATTCATTACAGCGCCGCCTCCCTGGCTGCGAGCAGCCGTGCATTCGCGATTGCAGACGGAGCGTGCATGCATACATGTACGTTCGGGTGCTACACTTTTATCCGGCGGTGCGGCATGACTGATGACTGTTGCTGCGCAGAGTCCTTGGGCTGCTCCTCTTCCTCCTCGCCGTGTGCCAATTAGTCGCGTTCCCCCTGCAGGCGGGTCATCCCTTCCATGCCTGAAAATCCCCCAATTTCTCTCCATGCTCCTCAGCCCAAACAGGGAATCGCAGGCCCCAGGCATCCTCGACAGGCCCCAGTCTTCCCAAAAGCATGCGTAAAATAGCTTTTTTGAGATTTTTCCTTTCACTTTTATATCCACTGGGTTTATGTCAAACTGTGACAAAAACTGCTCTTATTTATAGAATGGGCCCTTTATTGTTAGTGTTATGTTTTCATTGTTTCATTGTTTCATTGTCAGTTTGTGTATTCTATTCTCAAAAGATATCATACCATAGCAATCATCAAAATTGTAATTGGTTAAATGACTTATTATTGCAGCTCCAGTGATGCTCTACAAGGAGGAGATCACCAGCTCTTATGACTTTACAGAGCTCAATAGACATATTTATTTTCTCACTGATCCTTAACTGATGTGAGGTTTACATGGTATTTTTCTTTTATCATTCTTAACACTGATTTGCACGCCATCAGTAAAAGTCGCCTGTCCCCTGCAGCAGTGGATGTTGACACAGCGAGATAAAGCTGCCGGTTCTTACTGAAGTAGAAAATGCAAAATGTAAGAAAAACACAGCTCACAAATATGTAGTTTCAACTTTCAACTGGGCACTGTAATTTGTATTGTGTTGTTCAAACTGGATTTTTTTTTTTTTGCTGGCAGTTCTACTCCCCGGGCTATTCATCTTTCACATAACCAACCCCACTGAACTGGCAGAATCTCCTCGTCCTGCTTAGTCAATCTTTTTCTGCGGGAGCAGCACAGTTCACCGCTAGACCTGTCAGAAAAAAAAACTAAAGCTGAAAAAAAAAAGGCAACAGGTGCAGAACAGAAAATATAATAAAAGTACAGTCTACATCAGTAGCTGTATAGAGCTCAGTCTTTACTGAGAGATTTGTGACATAACTACAAAAGCTCTCTTCACAATTTTCCAACTCCTGGAGAGAAAATTAAATTTTGACAATTTTTCTTTTTCCCTTTAAAACAGTAGGGGGGCTGTTTTTTTTTAACCGCAAATCTTGTTGTTTACTGCACACGGCACGGCTCTGACAATGTTGAGCAACGTTATTGATCCGTGTGCTGCTCCTCCAGGTGCTGTACCTGCTGGGGGCCATGTCTCTGTCCATGGCTCTGCAGCTGGACCGCCACGGCCTGTGGAACCTGCTGGGACCCAGCCTCTTCGCCCTGGGCATCATGGCCGTCGCATGGGTAAGGACAATTCAAGTCATATATTCACTCCATAGTAGAGGCATTGTGATCTCCAGGTGAAATTACCAAACAGAAACAGGTCATTCGTAATATAAGAAAAAGGTGAGGATTGAAGAAAGTGGTTTAAAAAAAAAAGAATAATTACTTAAATTAAAAAAAAACTTCGGATACAATATCATTATTTTAAATACATGATGTGTGTCTGATATTCATGGACAAGCTAGATGAAACATGTGGATGACAGTGATGAAACCATCTCTCTATTGTTCCTCGTGTCGGTAAATGTAAAAGAACGTAATCCATCACCGAGGCCCACGTAGGGCCAGAACACCTACATGGCAAACGACGGACTGTGGATTTCTGACCATTGAAGCTATTTTACATTAGCATGGGAAAGCGTTTTTAAAAGTTTTGCAGCCTGCAGGTATTAGTCATGGGTTGTAGTTCCATTATAAGTCAGCTTGTACTTTCACTGACTCTTCTCCGAGTCATAATATGCTCCCTGAACTGAGAAGATAAAAAATAATAGTCTTTCAGGCAAGGTTCTAGCAAAGGGAAAGAAAAAAAAAAGCCTTTAACGCCAAACCTCTGACATGAGTGTGAAAACATGGTTTGTGTCTTCCTTGCAGAAAGCTTTGCGTAGAATAAAGTGTGGGAGTTGTAGCTCAGAGTTTTCTTTCCTACAGAAACTGTAGAAAATTGCGCTGTTTAATTCCACCACATAAACCCTCCAGCTTTAGCTCTCACACTAGGAGACGGTATATTTTACCACAGATGAGTCTATTCCCTTTTGCAGAATTCCTGCATGATTCTACTGTTTCATTTAAATGAGTCTTTTCGGAGATTTACATAAAGCCATTTGTTTTCAATATTTGGCTGGTTTTCTTCAGGCTTTGGAGCTTCAGTAATTCTATTAGTGATGGTTTGCTGACATATGTTATTTGACAGTAGTAAAATGTAGATCCCATGGTCTGGTATGCCGTAACGATTCTTTTCTAAAGGATGGAATTACATGCACATATATTCTATGAAACGTCAATATTGCTATAACAGACAGATGAAGTGATAATTTTGCAGTTTTTTTATTTTTTATTAAAGACAAACCTCAGCTCAAGCGTCGATTGTGTGCCACTCCATTGTTTTTCAGCCGTTCAGTTGCTCTGCTTGTCAGAATTTCCTTCCTCCAACGCCTCACGTCTGAATTTCAGCACCACAAAAAAAAAAAAAATAAGCCTTCCGCTTCAACGTTCCTGTTTTTCCGCAAAGCCGGGCATTCTGAATGTTCCCAGACACAACCGAATTAGATCAGCCATGCGGAGGGCACAGAGCGTCTGCTGCTGTGCAGGGAGGAAGGGGGGGGGGGGTTCGGATCTGCCGATGCCAAATGCCCATTATGTCTCAATCTGAATAAGGCCCCCTGATTTATGCAAAAGGCCATCTCAGTCTTGAAATTGTTTATCTTTACCAGAAAAAACTGGAACAAATAAAATCAAATATTTCATGTTTTTCCTTCACTTGGCTTCGCATAATATTATCATTATTATTATAATATTGGTCCTTAACCTAAAAATGTACACAGCATTATAATTTAATCAGAACCATTTCCATGCTAGAATGCATGTAATTATTTTTGTCATTCATGAACAGCTTACATTTCCCTCGACAATGTGGGGATTATTTATTAAAATGTTTTTGGTGCGAAAATATAATGCAAGCAATCAGTGTTTACGAACCGATGAAAATAGTGAATGGATGCGATAATCAAGTGCTCTAAACACTGTTTAGAGGGAAATGAAATGTCCAGGTCTGTTTGCGCTGCACTCACAGAAAGAATGAGCACGGCCGCCGTGTTAAACAGAGGGAGACATCATAACCAGTTACTATCAAACACCACAAAATGCCGTATATTTCACGGCAGCTGAAGCGGTGGCTGGCCAATCACTGATGAACAATTTATCAGACGATTATGATGATTGTGATGGACTTTATGCTGTAGCAATAGGCATGAATACAAATCGGAATCAATAAAACCAGTGTAGATTTATGAAGTGTCCCATCCCGCTGTTCCTCAAATCAAAGTTAACTGCCTGCCTCTCCCTCGCTGAAATCCCACTGGCCCCACTCTGGAGTGAGTCCTGCTCTGTGCTCCCCCACTCTAATATCCTGTTTCTCCATGAAATATGGTCATTAAATTAAAGGAAGTAAGAGCATTAAAGACTGGGCCTTTTGGATAAAGTCAAAACTAAACTATATGTGCTATATGTGTGATGAGTCGCTGAATAATTTCCCAGAAAGGAACAGATACGTAACCTTCATTTCTGACTAGGTTTCCTTTGTTTTGGTGCTAATTACAGAAAATGAATGCAACACCATTATTCTACCAATTACTAGTGTAGCCTCCAGCAGCTCCAGTCAGGACTCAGCTAAAGTATATAGTTTGTCTTCCTGTGTGTGTTCGTACATTACAAGCCAGATAAAAATTTAATTGATTTTATTTTAATAAATTTACAGCTGTTTAAAAATTTCAGTTTAACTTTTCTATGCCATACACACACAGACACACACACACATATATATATATATCTCCTAGGACTTTGTTAAAAACTCAGACAGTTTAAAATAGAGCTCTAACAATAAATCTGACACACTGGTACAAAACACGGCAGTAAGGATGTGTTTAGGTTTACATTAGGTGTGTGGCCGACATATTAGACAGGACTCCTGGATTAAATGAGCTTTAGTCACCAGTCTATATATAGTCTCTATATGGACCTTCTTAATCACAAACTAAATGGCCTTTATGGGAACATCGTTATAATATATATTCAGCATGTGGTGCTTTTTGGTTCTTGAAGTACCTTTCACCTCCTCAATATCCTTCTCAGGAATGTTCTTGATATATAGTTTTTTTTATCCAAAAGTAAATCATTGAAGTCTCCTCCTAATTAGAAATATTTGTTCATGCTGTGTGCTTCCAGTCGGCAGGTCCAAGGAAACTACTAAAATAAATCATAAACTATGGAAAACATTGGAACTGCCATTGATTTCCCAACATTTTGAACAGAATAGCTTTACCAATGAAGCTCAAAAGCGTTGTTTTGTGTGTCTGTTGTGGCCGTCAGACGGTGCGCACCATCCGCCGGCGGCGCTGCTACCCGCCCACCTGGAAGCGCTGGGTGTTCTTCCTGTTCCCGGGCACCATGATCGCCACGTCCGCCGTGGCCCTCTACGCCTTCGTGGAGACGGAGGAGAACTACTTCTACATCCACAGCATCTGGCACATGCTGATCGCGGGCAGCGTGGGCTTCCTCCTGCCGCCCCGCGCCAAGCCCGACACCAAGGTGACCCCGCTGAAGCGTCGGCGGGGCTGCGGCTACCAGCTGTGCGTGAACGAGCACGAGGAGCTGGGCCTGGTGGACCCGGCCATCATCTCCATCAACAGCATCTGTACCAGCTGATAAACCCCCCCCCCACACACACACACACACTCCCAGCCTTTTACCTTAGAGACACTTCATTGCCTTCTTTTACTTGGGAAATTCACACACACACACACACACGGGAAAATAAGCCACAGAACTTGAAAAAGCAATGTAAATACTTTAATGCAGATGTGACACATTGGATTCCTTTTTTTCTGTTGTTATTGTCATGGTAATTACTATCAATACAACTGTAATTATTATAATTATATAGTTAAAGTTGCTCTGATGAACTGTGGGTGTACAGTGACACACTGTTGTTTGTGAATATGTATTTAAAGTCAAAGCTGAAACACTGCTGCTATCTGACGGTGACTGTAAAACTGCTTCTGTTGGTTATTTATTGGTGGTCCTGTAAGCGGGGGCCGGGTATTTTACCGTTGGGGTACAGATGTGGGGGGAGACGGGGGAGGGGGGACGTTTATCAAGGGCACGGCTTTTTTTTTTGAAATTCTTTTGGAATATATCTTTTGCACTGAGACACAAAAATGTTATTCTGTACATTTTTATAACACTATAAACTACAGTGGGCATCACCAATGTAAAAAAAAAAACAAAAGAAAAAAAAAAACCTAGTTGTCATGTGGAATGTTAGACTGTCTTTTTGCAATTGCAGTGTATCGCTTTCACACAAACGTGCTGATTGTTCCCCCACAACGGGAACAATTCCAGTCCAGCTGCCTGTTGAAAGAGAAAGGGGAGGCGGATTATTTCAGAGACCTCAAACCAAGACCTCACCTCCCTGTTCTTTTCTGACAGGACTTATGTGACACCACATTCATACACAATAAATGTTTTCTTTCTTTGCCTCAGTATCACTGCTTTCGAAGCTTTTAAGTGTAGTGCGACGGGATGAACCTCCCACAAAGACATCATATTGCAGTCCCTGGCCTAATGGAAGCCAGTGGTACTCAGACAGTGAGATGAGACACTGTCAACAGCATCCTCCCAGGAATAGACCAAGAGATGAATAATTCTCCTACAGAGCAGCAGCTTCAGAGCACACTGTCAATATACCGTAGTGTCTCTCACTCTCTCCTCCTCCTTATATAAAAACGCAGAGATGGGAGACTTTTATTACTCTTTGCTTTATGCCTAATTGGGTGTGATCCATCAGAGGCTCCTCAATATTTATCATCCTGTGTGCATGCCAAGTCCTTTTTTTTTCTTTTATCAGATACCATAAGAAAAAATGAAAGAATACTATTTTCTCCAAGTGTACATGCAGTGCTTTGCACCACATATAAGATTGGAGGTTGTACCTAGCCTCATTATTGGTATGTGGACAAGTTATAAGAATTTTGAGAATGTGAGTTTAAAATATCAATGAAATAGATTTGTGAAAAGGATTAATAGTCTGTGCCTGCATGTGCTGTACTGCAGATGCATCTGACAGAAAAAAACAACAACTTAGAATCCTTGAATGCTGCAGAGGGACTTGATAATCTTATTCCGAACATGGAAAAAAAACTGCCTTGGCAATAAAAATACAGTTTAGCCTTCGAAACGACTCTGTTTAGAATTGATGTACCACCTCAGTGTGAACAGAAGTGCACATCAGAGCTTGAACCTGTGACAGGAACACAGTTAGAGTGCCTCCAAGGTCAACAACATACAAAGGTACATAATGTGTTCCTGGAGAGCAGGGCCAAGATGAAGGACTGACTGATGAGGAATCCGTCCTATTAAAGCACATTTTCTCACAGGGAAGGGTTGTATGTGAAGAACTGCCATTAAGAATGCCTTTAATCTACAAGGTTTGTCGCCCACCATACGGCGTGTTGGCCGGACTGTAATGGTCGGAGCATCCATCTGGTGGGAGTCATCAGGCCCGGTGTTTGTTCTGGACAATTGCATAGCAACGAGGAAATTACGATGCGATTTCATAGGGCCAGATGCACTCTAGGGCGCAAACAGTGTCCCATAATGACGCTAGGATAGTTTAATACTATCTGATTAAGAATCCGTTACATCAGGGACAAGCTGATTTAATTATAGCGAATTAATAAGGGCTGTTTTTTTTTTTTATATCTAAGTATTGAATTACCGTGGGTGGGTCAAGCGTGTGCCGTAACACAACAAAAATACTTTCAGGTTTCATTGCTTTGGTCTAGGTATCGCTCAGTTAAATTCCATCTTTCCCCGAGCCTGAAACAGTAACAAGCCTCGTTTGCCAGACACTTCTGCATAAGTTGTGAGTTAAATATAAATGAGAGATTAGTGAATGTCCATGAAGGAGATTAGGAGGTAGGAGTGTGAATGCGGTGCTGCAAGTTAAATACTGAGGAACAGGAGATGGATGTCTACTACAAGTCAAACCTAGAATACTATTTTATCAATGAGCTGAAGCACATGTGTATCAGATTCCGATTTGGGGGGTGAGTAATATTGATGCACAGCATTGTTTAAATAGACACTCTATTATCTAGTTATTCCTAATGGAAGCCACTTCATACTGCACAGCTCCCAGAGTACAGAAAGTCAATATCACATATAGAAAATGACCCACCTTTTCTCTTAAAGGCTCCTACTTAAGTATATATTCAGAAGAAGAGAAAAAATAGATATATGTATTTATAGACATAAACACAATAATATTTCACCAGTACATGACATATGCTGGAGGCTCTCCAACTGCCAGTCTTATTAATGCTAAGTCAGTTATCAAGTTAATTACTCAAAAAGGACTGGGGATTAAGATTCTGACTCCACGGCCAGACTACAAATATATTAAACATCAACGCATTACTGCACTTTTTTTTTTTTCCTCAACATAACCCGTGATTAGGTTGGTAAACGGAATTCGGAAATAGATCGCGAGGAGGTTGAGCTGTCTGCCTCAAATACTGAAATAAAATAGATTGAACAGGCATCAGAGCTCATCCATTACGCATTCACACATGAAAAGGAAGCGGGGGTCTAATTATGAAGTCTTTTTTGACATGTGTGCGGGCTGAATGCTGATCAGGGCTGAACTCCTCTGTCCTGCGAGGACGTCGGTCCCCTCGGCGAGAAATGAAAGTCTGAAAAATGAGTGTTGGCGACTCATAGATCATCACGTATTACTAAGTATCATGAGTTCTTTAAAAAGCAGTGAGTGTCCGGCCAGTCTGAATGTTTAACAAACTGATCAGTCAGCTTCACATAACATTTAAGCAAAGGGTTTTACATGGGGTCTTTAATAGAGAGGTATAGAACGGGGGGAGGAAACTGTCAAAACGGGGCAGATCTGAATAAGTAGCTCCATCTCTGATTTGGCTCCACTCTGCTCCTTCTCCAGATTCCTGTCAGAGCACATCGGACCCAAACACATCAAGCAGACAGTCTGGCAGTCTGATGGGACCAGAAAGGTCATGCTACATTTCAGATGCTGTGTAGAGAGGGACGGCTGAACGCAGGAGCCGGGAGATTTAATAAAGTCTGTCGTGGGTATATACAATCTGTAGCCCCCACACAGACATCTGTCATATGGGACCGAATGATGAATGGCTTTGGAAACTGTGAAGCGCCCCCGGGGGCCCGGAGTTTGCTAATGACGCTGGCGGTTTAAGATGCAATAATGTCACGGCCTCAAAATTAAGGGCCCCTTGTCCTTGTGGCTTAGGCTCAGATGTAAGTGCTAAAGACAGCGCGCTGATGGTCGGAAGGACGAGGGCTTTAAATATCACCCGTCAAAGTCACCACCGCTGTGGGTGCTGACGCGCCGAATCTGTTAGTATGTTCGGAAGTTTGCCGCCAGGTCATCCGAGTTCACATCTGCGAGTGCAACGGGGGCCTCCTTAAAATGAGCGTTCTTCATTTCCTAGCAGCAATTATCCTAAATTACGATGACGTCTAGTGTGTTTTAAAACGGATGTAAGCTTAGATGATATGGTAATTTTATCCTCCCCTTTTTTAGACCTGTACGCTTGCTGACGCTGTAACATTCATTACTGGAAGCGAACACAGGAAGCAAGTCAGGTCCTGTGCAAAGGTCCTTAAATCTCCTCATGTTAGATATTACTGTTCTGGAAGATGGGTCACACTTCTGTTGTTTGTTCGGCAGTTTCAAGTGTTTTTATTTTCGCTAATTGAAGTTCTATTTCTCTGTTAAAGATAGAGTCTGTTCTTAGTGGTTTTGCACTGGAGGCTTCAAGTTCACAGTTATGTAAGTTGAATATTGGACCAGGATTGGCTCCAAGTTATTTGTGAAGTAACAACAAATCACGCTCGTCGGCCTGCCCCCTTAAAATTGGATTTTTTTTTTTTTTTATCACAGACAAACTTTACACTTTCAGTAGATGGAATGTGAAAACAGCCTTCTGGTGGTAAATTGCACATATAACACTCTGCACAGCGAAGGTCAAACATTCAGCCGGAGGAACAAGAAAAATAAACCAGGAACAGAAGGGGGATTTAATCTCAATAAGGGGAGATAATTGACTATTGATTACAGGTTTAAATGAAAGGCAGCATCCTGCAAATTTCAATATTTAAAAAAAAAAAAAGTGTTAAAACCTGAAAGCTCGTCAGTCATCTAATTTGAGCTGAGGTGTTAGTTTGTCGATTGTCAAAATCACAAGAAGAAGGACAAAATCTAAGTTGTTGTCTGAAAGTCAGACTACAGACCTTTGGGCTTATTTTGTTAAACACTTTTTAAAGGTGAAGAAGCAACTTCCATGTCCATCCATCTATGTTGCAACATACTGATGTGTAGCATGATATAATTCTCCGCTGATTATGTTTTAAAAGCATGGTGCTGTTAGACTTTACCAGAGGTTCCTACACTTTCTAATTACATAAGAGCTGCTCTACAGTAGTTATTTCATATCATGAGACACATCTGGCCTCCCTGTTGTCTCTAGGGGTGTTATGCATTATGCTAAATAGTCAAACCTATCAGAACACCACAGGCCTGCACCAGCTGCTGAGTGTTATGAAATTATGGAAATCACTTTAAATTACAGTTAACTAAATTACAGTGCTTTTAACAAACTTTGTTAACAAAGTTTGTGGTTGCTGAGATTGTCATTCATTAGGGATAAGTGAATGTCTCACATTCATGGTGAGGTGTCCTTATCGGAGACGATCCATATACTCTGAATTGAATGCATAAGGTCTCCGTTGTTGTTAGTGTTTCGCTTGTTTGGCAGCACCTGTTGCAGGAGTCATAAAAACAATAACCCTGAAGATTTTTTTTTTCCTGGCCCTGATCATTTACTGCCTCCTTTTGAATGGCGAGGTCTGAAAAAAACACCCTGATCTGGTGAACTCACATTCTGTTTCATTCTACGGTTCAGTCCGGGCTTCCATCTTCCCACAGGGATTTCAGTGAGAGCGCAAAAGGATTGATACAAGTTTTTGCAAATCAAGAGAGAATCACTGCTAAATCATCTTTTCCTCCCAGAATTCTTTCTTTAGTTTTATTTCTAATTTTAACTACACCCAATGGCACTAACAAAATGGTCAGCCACATACCAAGTGAAGTTGTGCAGCTCTTTTGAAGTTCCAGTTAGACAAAAATATTAAAATCACATTAAAATTGTGAGGATTAGAGGTTTGCTAGTTTGAAGAGTCACTCTAAGGCTCCATTTTTTGTACTCAAGGTCTGTCCTGTCAAATTAGTATGAGGTGAATTCATCATGAATCAAATGAAATAACATGGAAAAAATAGCTTGAAGGAGCACAGATGCAGCAATGTTGAGTATTAATAATTGGTATCAGTATCAATAAAATCCTGATGATACCCATCTCTAGTGCCATTACCAACTGTACTATATGTATATTCTTTTCAAAGTAAAGCAATGTATGTCTTACTTGATTTTAAAACTACATGGAAGATGTTTTTCTGTGTGTGTGCATGTGTGTGTGTGTGTGTGTGTGTGTGTCTGTGCTGTTCCCATGATGCTACAAGAAACTTTTCCTTTAACAAGCTGCACAGCCTGTGTGTAGTTCCACTCCTGTGGAGAGGACAAACTGATTGGCTCATTCTCTGCTATAAACCCACAGTCTTCCCTATTGGAGGCTCTGAATATTGCTCTGGGTGGTGGGGGACAGGGGGTCCAGGAAGTTGGGTCAATCACTGACCTCGACTGGCTTCTAACAGCTTCTTGCTGTTTCTGTGGCTTCGCCGGCAGTTTGTTACCCTATCTACAGAATTTTCTTATTAGCTATTGGCACCCAGGAACGCTCTGCTATCCTGGAAACGAGCAAACTATTACTCACATGGTTGCAAGTTTAGAAATCTGTTTTTGTGAGTGGAAAGGTGCCAGTGCTGAGCCTGTAGCAATATTTGCTTCTGCAGCAATATGGAGCTTTTTTGGCATTAAAATGGCAATATATATTAAAAATTGTGTCCATTCAATAGTTTCTGCCTGTCTTGATCTCCTTCTTTACCTGGAATCAACTCTCAAAGATGTTCAGGATGTACAGTGATTTGCTGAGGGTGTGATAGGACTGCATCTTCGTGAAGTCTCTATTAATGAAAAATATTTTTTTGGTTCTGAATGTTAAAAGGGGCCCACTTCATGCACCTAATCAGATTTTGAATTTGATTATTTGATACTCTTTTATTTTTATTGTTTGTTATTACTATTTGTGCAAATAGCAGCCAAGGCTACGATATTCATCTGCATTTCACTCCTCGCATGGATAAAATACCATAATAAGATGAATATAAAGCTTGAAGAAGCTTGTATGTGTTCCAATATACATGATCAATGTTCTCTCTAAACTTGAAAACTGGAAACTAAGGAGGAGAAAGATTAAAAAGAACAGAATTGGAAGATGTTTTTAAAGAATGGTTGAACTTTGGAGTTGTGAGCTGTCTAAACAAGTAAGTTGACTTAGTTTTTTTTAAATCTGTTAATGTTCTGTATCCATCCATCCATCCATTTTCTATCCCGCTTATTCCCTTTCGGGGTCGCAGGGGTCTGCTGGAGCCTATCCCAGCGCATTTTATGGCGAGAGGCAGGGGGATACACCCCAGATGGTCGCCAGCCAATCGTGGGGCACACACACCATTCACACACCATTCACACACACACTCACACCTATGGGCAATTTAGATTTTGCCAATTAACCTGAGCATGTTTTGTATTGTGGGAGGAAGCCGGAGTACCCGGTGAAAACCCACGCAGACACGGGGAGAACATGCAAACTCCACACAGAAAGGTCCCAGACCCAGGCCCCAAGGCGGTCTTGAACCTGCGACCTTCTTGCTGTGAGGCAACAGTGCTACCCACTGCTCCACCGTGTCGCCCCATGTTCTGTATGTAAACTGTATTTTACAGTAAATATATATATATATATATATATATATATATATATATATATATATATATATATATATATATATATATATATATATATATGTATATATATATATATATATATTTTAAATCAACCATGTATTTTATAAATTCAAATATACAAAATCTTGTTTTCATCATTGTACAGAAAAAGAGGCCAACTGTGTATTAATCTAATGGTGGCTACAGTAAGATTTTCTTTCGAAAGACATGCTATTTTTAGGATGACATACTATACTATGATGTTTTTTAGACAAAATTCTATCGTATAACTTGTTTTCGGTCGACATCCTATACTATGGCATTTTTTCGGGTGGCATGTTATACTATGATGTTTGTTGGCCAAAATGCTACAGTATGACGTTTTTCGGAGAACATCCTATACTATGACATTTTTTCGGACGACATACTATAGTATGACATTTTTCTGTGCAAAATTCTGTAGTATGAATGTTTTTGGATAATATGCTATATTAGGACATTTTTTGGACCCCATGCTCTACTATCACGTTTTTTAGGGTGGCATGCTATACTAAGACGTTTCTTATGACGTCCGAAAAAACGTCATAGTATAGTATGTCGTCCAAAAAAGTCATACTTTAGCATGTCTTTGAAAAAAGTCATAATATAGCATTTTGTCCAAAAAACGTCATAGTATAGTATGTGCTCCAAAAAAACATCATTGTATAGCATGTCATTCAAAAAAGTTTTCACAATCGAATTTTGTCCAAAAAACGTCATAGTATAGTAGGTCGTCCAAAAACGTCATAATTTAGCATGTGTTTCAAAAAAAGTCGTAATATAGCATTTTGTCCAAAAAACGTCATAGTATAGTATGTGCTCCAAAAAAAACATCATAGTAAAGATTGTCATTAAAAAAAATATATACATTCGAATTTTGAACAAAAAATGTCATAGTATAGTAGGTCGTCCAAAAACGTCATAATTTAGCATGTGTTTCAAAAAAAGTCGTAATATAGCATTTTGTCCAAAAAACGTCATAGTATAGTATGTGCTCCAAAAAAAACATCATAGTATAGCATGTCATTAAAAAAAAGTATACATTCGAATTTTGTCCAAAAAACGTCATAGCATGTCGTCCAAAAAAGTCATACTTTAGCATGTCTTTGAAAAAAAGTCATAATATAGCATTTTGTCCAAAAAATGTCATAGTATAGTATGTGCTCCAAAAAAACATCATTGTATAGCATGTCATTCAAAAAAGTTTTTACAATCGAATTTTGTCCAAAAAAACGTCATAGTATAGTATGTCGTCCAAAAACGTCATAATTTAGCATGTGTTTCAAAAAAAGTCATACATTAGGATTTTGTCCAAAAAACGTCATAGTATAGCATTTCATTCAAAAAAAATTTTACAATAGAATTTTGTCGAAAAAACGCCATAGTATAGTATGTCGTCCAAAAAAAGTCATACGACAGCATGTCTTTCGAAAAAGAGTCATACTATAGAATTTTGTCCAAAAAACATCATAGTATCATAAAGTGACCACTTTATGATCACTCAAAGTGCTTTACACTACAAGTGTCCTTTCAACCATTCACACTGATGGCGATAAACAGAGTGGCCCGCACACCAGAAAACTACACGTTCACAGTCAGGGTTAAGTAACTTGGCCAAGAACACACGATATACACTTGGAAAGGCCGGGAATCGATCCACCACTCTTCCGACTACTGCTCTACACCTGAGCTACAGCTGTCCTCTAGTACAGTGTGTGGTCCAAAAAGAAATCATTGTCTACCATATCACCCCAAAAAACTTAGTATAGGTCTTAGTATAGTATGTTCCCCAAAAAAACATCATAATATAGCATGTCATTCAAAAAAATGTATACAATAGAATTTTGTCCAAAAAACTTCATAGTATAGTATGTGCTCCAAAAAAACATCATAGTATAGTATGTGCTCCAAAAAAACATCATAGTATAGCATGTCATTCAAAAAAATGTATACATTCGAATTTTGTCCAAAAAACGTCATAGTATAGTATGTGCTCCAAAAAAAACATCATAGTAAAGAATGTCATTAAAAAAAATTATACATTCGAATTTTGAACAAAAAATGTCATAGTATAGTATGTCGTCCAAAAAAAATCATGCGTTAGCATTTTGTCCAAAAAACGTCATAGTATAGTATTTGCTCCAAAAAACATCATAGTATAGCATGTCATTCAAAAAAGTCATACTTTAGCATGTCTTTGAAAAAAAGTCATACTATAGCATTCTGTCCAAAAAACGTCTTAGTATCATAAAGTGATCACTTTACGATCACTCAAAGTGCTTTACACTACAAGTGTCATTTCAACCATTCACACTGATGGCGATAAACAGAGTGGCCCTCACGCCAGAAAACTACACGTTCACAGTCAGGGTTACGTAACTTGGTCAAGAACACACAATATACACTCGGAAAGGTGGGGAATCGATCCACCACTCTTATGACAATAGGCCTACTACTCTACCCCTGAGCTACAGCTGCCCTCCAGTACATTGTGTCGTCCAAAGAGACATCATTGTCTACCATATCACCCCAAAAAAACGTACAATAGAATGTTGTCCAAAAAATGTCTTAGTATAGTATGTTCTTCAAAAAACATCATTGTATAGCATGTCATTCAAAAAAGTTTTTACAATCGAATTTTGTCCAAAAAATGTCATATTATAGTAGGTCGTCCGAAAACGTCATAAATTAGCATGTGTTTCAAAAAAAGTCATACATTAGCATTTTGTCCAAAAAACGTCATAGTATAGCATGTCATTCAAAAAAAATTTTACAATAGAATTTTGTCCAAAAAACGTCGTAGTATAGCATGTCGTCCAAAAAGAGTCATACTTTAGCATTTTGTCCAAAAAACGTCATAGTATAGTAGGTCTTCCAAAAACGTCATAATTTAGCATGTGTTTCAAAAAAAGTCTTACATTAGCATTTTGTCCAAAAAGTCATAGTATAGCATGCCATTCAAAAAATGTTTACAATAGAATTTTGTCCAAAAAACGTCATAGTATAGCATGTCGTCTAAAAAGATTCATACTTTAGCATTTTGTCCAAAAAACGTCATAGTATAGTATGTGCTTCAAAAAAACATCATAGTATAGCATGTCATTCAAAATAATTTATTCATTCGAATTTTGTCCAAAAAAAGCCATAGTATAGTATGTCTTCCAAAAAAAGTCATACGACAGCATGTCTTTCAAAAAAGAGTCATACAATAGAATTTTGTCCAAAACACATCATAGTATCATAAAGTGACCACTTTATGATCACTCAAAGTGCTTTACACTACAAGTGTCCTTTCAACCATTCACACTGATGGCGATAAACAGAGTGGCCCGCACACCAAAAAACTACACGTTCACAGTCAGGGTTAAGTAACTTGGCCAAGAACACACATTATACACTCGGAAAGGCCGGGAATCGATCCACCGCTCTTCCGACTACCGGCCTACTGCTCTACCCCTGAGCTACAGCTGTCCTCTAGTACAGTGTGTGGTCCAAAGAGAAATCATTGTCTACCATATCACCCCAAAAATCTTATACAATAGAATTTTGTACAAAAAATACCATAGTATAGTATGTCATCCAAAAAAGTCATACTTTAGCATTTTGTCCAAAAAACATCTTAGTATAGTATGTTCCCCAAAAAAACATCATAATATAGCATGTCATTCAAAAAAATGTATACAATAGAATTTTGTCCAAAAAACGTCATAGTATAGTATGTCGTCCAAAAAAAGTCAAAATTTAGCATATGTTTCAAAAAATGTCATACTATAGCATTTTGTCCAAAAAACGTCATAGTATAGTATGTGCTCCAAAATAACATAATAGTATAGCATGTCATTCAAAAAAATGTATACATTCGAATTTTGTCCAAAAAACATCATAGTATAGTATGTCATCCAAAAAAGTCATACAACAGCATGTCTTTCGAAAAAGTCATACTATAGCATTTTGTCCAAAAAACGTCATAGTATAGTATGTGCTCCAAAAAAAGTCATACGACAGCATGTCATTGAAAAAGAGTCATACTATAGAATTTTGTCCAAAAAACGTTGTAGTATAGCATGTCATTCAAAAAAATTTTTACAATAGAATTTTGTCCAAAAAACGTCATAGTATAGCATGTCGTCCAAAAAGAGTCATACTTTAGCATTTTGTCCAAAAAACGTCATAGTATAGTATGTGCTCCAAAAAAACATCATAGTATAGCATGTCATTCAAAATAATTTATTCATTCGAATTTTGTCCAAAAAACGCCATAGTATAGTATGTCGTCCAAAAAAAGTCATACGACAGCATGTCTTTCGAAAAAGAGTCATACTATAGAATTTTGTCCAAAAAACATCATAGTATCATAAAGTGACCACTCTATGATCACTCAAAGTGCTTTTCACTACAAGTGTCCTTTCAACCATTCACACTGATGGCGATAAACAGAGTGGCCCGCACACCAAAAAACTACACGTTCACAGTCAGGGTTAAGTAACTTGGCCAAGAACACACTATATACACTTGGAAAGGCCGGGAATCGATCCACAACTATTCCGACTACCGGCCTACTGCTCTACCCCTGAGCTACAGCTGTCCTCTAGTACAGCATGTGGTCCAAAAAGAAATCATCGTCTACCATATCACCCCAAAAAACTTATACAACAGAATTTTGTACAAAAAATACCATGGTATAATATGTCATCCAAAAAAAGTCATACTTAAGCATTTTGTCCAAAAAATGTCTTAGTATAGTATGTTCTTCAAAAACACATCATAATTTAGCATGTGTTTCAAAAAAAGTAATACTATAGCATTCTGTCCAAAAAACATCATAGTATAGTATGTCATCCAAATAAGTCATACAACAGCATGTCTTTTCGAAAAAAAGTCATACTATAGCATTTTGTCCAAAAAAACATCATTGTATAGCATGTCATTCAAAAAAGTTTTTACAATCGAATTTTGTCCAAAAAACGTCATATTATAGTAGGTCGTCCAAAAACGTCATAATTTAGCATGTGTTTCAAAAAAAGTCATAATATAGCATTTTGTCCAAAAAACGTCATAGTATAGTATGTGCTCCAAAAAAAAACATCATAGTAAAGTAATGTCATAAAAAAAAAATTATACATTCGAATTTTGAACAAAAAATGTCATAGTATAGTATGTCGTCCAAAAAAATTCATACGTTAGCATTTTGTCCAAAAAACGTTATAGTATAGTATTTGCTCCAAAAAACATCATAGTATAGCATGTCATTCAAAAAAATGTATACATTCGAATTTTGTTCCAAAAAACGTCATAGCATAGTATGTCATCCAAAAAAGTCATACAACCGCATGTCTTTCGAAAAAAAGTCATACTATAGCATTTTGTCCAAAAAACGTCATAGTATAGTATGTGCTCTAAAAAAAGTCATACGACAGCATGTCATTGAAAAAGAGTCATACTATAGAATTTTGTCCAAAAAACGTTGTAGTATAGCATGTCATTCAAAAAAATTTTTACAATAGAATTTTGTCCAAAAAACGTCATAGTATAGCATGTCGTCCAAAAAGAGTCATACTTTAGCATTTTGTCCAAAAAACGTCATAGTATAGTATGTGCTCCAAAAAAACATCATAGTGTAGCATGTCATTCAAAATAATTTATTCATTCGAATTTTGTCCAAAAAACGCCATAGTATAGTATGTCGTCCAAAAAAAGTCATACGACAGCATGTCTTTCGAAAAAGAGTCATACTATAGAATTTTGTCCAAAAAACATCATAGTATCATAAAGTGACCACTCTATGATCACTCAAAGTGCTTTTCACTACAAGTGTCCTTTCAACCATTCACACTGATGGCGATGAACAGAGTGGCCCGCACACCAAAAAACTACACATTCACAGTCAGGGTTAAGTAACTTGGCCAAGAACACACTATATACACTTGGAAAGGCCGGGAATCGATCCACAACTATTCCGACTACCGGCCTACTGCTCTACCCCTGAGCTACAGCTGTCCTCTAGTACAGCGTGTGGTCCAAAAAGAAATCATCGTCTACCATATCACCCCAAAAAACTTATACAACAGAATTTTGTACAAAAAATACCATGGTATAATATGTCATCCAAAAAAAGTCATACTTAAGCATTTTGTCCAAAAAATGTCTTAGTATAGTATGTTCTTCAAAAACACATCATAATTTAGCATGTGTTTCAAAAAAAGTAATACTATAGCATTCTGTCCAAAAAACATCATAGTATAGTATGTCATCCAAATAAGTCATACAACAGCATGTCTTTTCGAAAAAAAGTCATACTATAGCATTTTGTCCAAAAAAACATCATTGTATAGCATGTCATTCAAAAAAGTTTTTACAATCGAATTTTGTCCAAAAAACGTCATATTATAGTAGGTCGTCCAAAAACGTCATAATTAAGCATGTGTTTCAAAAAAAGTCATAATATAGCGCATTTTGTCCAAAAAACGTCATAGTATAGTATGTGCTCCAAAAAAAAACATCATAGTAAAGTAATGTCATAAAAAAAAAATTATACATTCGAATTTTGAACAAAAAATGTCATAGTATAGTATGTCGTCCAAAAAAATTCATACGTTAGCATTTTGTCCAAAAAACGTTATAGTATAGTATTTGCTCCAAAAAACATCATAGTATAGAATGTCATTCAAAAAAATGTATACATTCGAATTTTGTTCCAAAAAACGTCATACAACCGCATGTCTTTCGAAAAAAAGTCATACTATAGCATTTTGTCCAAAAAACGTCATAGTATAGTATGTGCTCTAAAAAAAGTCATACGACAGCATGTCATTGAAAAAGAGTCATACTATAGAATTTTGTCCAAAAAACGTTGTAGTATAGCATGTCATTCAAAAAAATTTTTACAATAGAATTTTGTCCAAAAAACGTCATAGTATAGCATGTCATCCAAAAAGAGTCATACTTTAGCATTTTGTCCAAAAAACGTCATAGTATAGTATGTGCTCCAAAAAAACATCATAGTATAGCATGTCATTCAAAATAATTTATTCATTCGAATTTTGTCCAAAAAACGCCATAGTATAGTATGTCGTCCAAAAAAAGTCATACGACAGCATGTCTTTCGAAAAAGAGTCATACTATAGAATTTTGTCCAAAAAACATCATAGTATCATAAAGTGACCACTCTATGATCACTCAAAGTGCTTTTCACTACAAGTGTCCTTTCAACCATTCACACTGATGGCGATAAACAGAGTGGCCCGCACACCAAAAAACTACACGTTCACAGTCAGGGTTAAGTAACTTGGCCAAGAACACACTATATACACTTGGAAAGGCCGGGAATCGATCCACAACTATTCCGACTACCGGCCTACTGCTCTACCCCTGAGCTACAGCTGTCCTCTAGTACAGCGTGTGGTCCAAAAAGAAATCATCGTCTACCATATCACCCCAAAAAACTTATACAACAGAATTTTGTACAAAAAATACCATGGTATAATATGTCATCCAAAAAAAGTCATACTTAAGCATTTTGTCCAAAAAATGTCTTAGTATAGTATGTTCTTCAAAAACACATCATAATTTAGCATGTGTTTCAAAAAAAGTAATACTATAGCATTCTGTCCAAAAAACATCATAGTATAGTATGTCATCCAAATAAGTCATACAACAGCATGTCTTTTCGAAAAAAAGTCATACTATAGCATTTTGTCCAAAAAAACATCATTGTATAGCATGTCATTCAAAAAAGTTTTTACAATCGAATTTTGTCCAAAAAACGTCATATTATAGTAGGTCGTCCAAAAACGTCATAATTTAGCATGTGTTTCAAAAAAAGTCATAATATAGCATTTTGTCCAAAAAACGTCATAGTATAGTATGTGCTCCAAAAAAAAACATCATAGTAAAGTAATGTCATAAAAAAAAAATTATACATTCGAATTTTGAAAAAAAAATGTCATAGTATAGTATGTCGTCCAAAAAAATTCATACGTTAGCATTTTGTCCAAAAAACGTTATAGTATAGTATTTGCTCCAAAAAACATCATAGTATAGCATGTCATTCAAAAAAATGTATACATTCGAATTTTGTTCCAAAAAACGTCATAGCATAGTATGTCATCCAAAAAAGTCATACAACCGCATGTCTTTCGAAAAAAAGTCATACTATAGCATTTTGTCCAAAAAACGTCATAGTATAGTATGTGCTCTAAAAAAACATCATAGAATAGCATGTCATTCAATATAATTTATTCATTCGCATTTTGTCCAAAGAACGTCATAGTATAGTATGTCGTCACAGTTCACGTTCACAGTCAGAGTTAAGCAACTTGGCCAAGGACACACGATGTAGACTCGGAGAAGCCGGGAACGAAACCAACACTCTTCCAACTACTGGCCAAGGGCTCTACCCCTGAGCTACAGCTGTCCTCTAGTAGAGTATGTGGTCCAAAAAGACATCATTGTCTAGCATATCACCTCCAAAAAAGTTATACAATAGAATTTTGTCCAAATGCTACAAAATGCTATAGTATGCCTTTTTCTGAAACATATGCTAAAGTATGACTTTTTTGGACGACATACTATACCTAGACCTGTTTTGGACAAAATTCTATTGTATGATTTTTTTTCGAAAGACATGCTGTACGTTTTTTCGGACATCATACAATAGAATGACGTTTTTGGACAAAGTTCTATGTCATTAAATTTTTGGGATGACATGCTATATTATGATGTTTTTTTGAAAAAATGCTAAGTTATGACTTTTTATTGGACCACACACTATACTATTTTGACGTATTTTCGACAAAATTGTATTGTATACATTTCTTTTTGAATGACATGCTGTACTATGATGTTTTTTTGGAGCACATACTATACTATGACGTTTTTTGGACAAAATACTAAAGTATAACTTTTTTTGGATGGCATACTATACTACTACTACTACTACTACTACTACTACTACTACTCACTATATATATATATATATATATATATATATATATATATATATATATATATATATATATATATATATATATATATATATATATATATATATATATATATATATATATATATATATATAAAAACCAGAAGTTCTAACCTTTTCCCCCTTCCTACAAAAGTAATATTCCCCTAAGAGATACCCGTGATTTATGAGTCCTTCACAGGGCATTTTATTAGAATATATTTTTTATGGAGATGGTGCACTATCCAGGAATTCCAGCAAGGCCTCCAAATTAATCGACAAAACACATAATTTGTAACTCAGATGTAGTCTTTTATGTCCCAAGAGAGATTTGTTTTCACAGCCTATATATACAAAAACATGTTACAGTATGTGTTTATATATATATATATATATATATATATATATATATATATATAGAGAGAGAGAGAGAGAGAGAGAGAGAGAGAGAGGGAGAGAGAGAGAGAGAGAGAGAGAAAATGTCTTCATTTAAACTTCCTGCATCTAAGACCAGATGGCATGTGAAGTGCGGATTAAGGGGGTGATCTTGATGATTTGCCACGAGAAAATAAAACTGCTTTCTAACGTGACAAGACTAGGATTGAGGTTTGTTTAGATTGACACACAAACACTACTTGGTTTAGGAAAGATTTTGGGTTATCATCGTTCAACAATATTATATAGGTAGTCTCCTGTGTCAAAGACTTAACAAGAATTCTTAAGAAAAAGAATGATTAAAAAAAAAATCTAAAATCGGTGTGTAACTCCTGGTTTAGGCTCTCATCATATCACACAGTTTTGTTTCATGTTTTGGAATTTGATCATGTTTAACATCGTCATCCAACATTATAAAAGCATTCGAAATAACACAAAAACACAAAAACACATAATGTCCCTTGTAGATTAGATTAGATTAGAAAATAACATAACATAGACACTAACAAACACATAGACACCACACAATAACACATGACTCAGCGTGTCCTATTATTTAAAGCAGCAATGGCTGCAGGGATCAGGCTTTAATCACGATGAGACCTTTCACACCGTAGTGGTCATATAATCCCAAACAGCTTGCCCTGCTGGCCAGAGAATGTACCAGATTTAACACTGACCCCAGTATCTTAAACACGGGTGTTTACAGCAAATAAAAACAAGCTTTGAGAACTGAACAGACCTTCAGAGGTAAATTCTTACCAATAATGAAATACTTTACCTCCCTTTTAGTATCATCACAGCGTGAATGTTCCTACAGTGGCTGGAACAGCTGCTAAAGAGGCAGTTTGATTAAGCGGTACAATAGGGAGACATTAAAAATGTAGTTGTTGATGATGAGGCAGCAGTATTCTGCACAGACACTCTGAACTGAGATAGAATACACAGTGTTGCAGGTGAAACAGATATAAAAACATAAGTAATTCTCTCAACATGTTCAAGCATGAACATTTATCTCTGACTTGCTGTTAGCTAAGATGTTAAAATTTTGCCTAATCCAACATTTCAGGTGCTTCTGCAGAATGCTTCACAATCCTCGGCACAGCAGTAAAACATGACGACCATGCATAATTTTTCCCCGGGGCTTCAAAAATATTTTTTTGTGGTTGAAAAATGTGTTTCCAGTCTGGAGATCTTATAATTTGTCTTGATGAATAAATGTTGCAGCACCTCCAAAACATATTGTCAGACAGAGAATATATCAGTGTTTTATTTTTGATTTACTTTGTGCAGGTGCACGCATCAGCATTTTGCTAAAAAATGCCTTCTTCAGCTGTTTTTTTTTCTTCACAATCACAGAGTGAGACTGTATAAAGTGTCAAACCCACATAGCACAGATTATTCCTATCAGCCACAACCATCAAACAATTTGAATAGCTTGTGCATTAAAAAAAATATAACCAATACATCAGAACATGCAGTCATTTTGTTTGTTTGTCTGTATTTCTGCTATTTTTCCCCGGGAGAGCACAAGCGGTGAGAATAGATAATTTCACTTCATCTGCTGTGGTAATGAACACAGGAGCACCCAAGAGGTGCATCCTTGGTTCACTTCTATGGCCACATTTCACTCATGACTGCTTTGCAAAATATGATCAAGACCACATCATTAAATTTGCGAGCAGCAACACTGATGGAGGGAATTTCGGAATAATGCGGGGTCCTTTTCACCGAGACTATTGTGAGTGACTCACAGGATGGTGTACTGAAAATAAAATTGATTTAAATTCCATCAAGATGGAGGACACCACTCCCGGCTTAAAGGAACATTGTAGAGCTCTCTCTATTTCTATTGTAATTTCAATGGTTGTGTGAAGAAAGTGGATTTTTTCACTGAATTATTATCAGCATTCCAGATTTTTTTTTTAAGTCTGATGTAACAGTCAAGATGTCTTCATCAAAACCTGGTTAGGCAACAACTGGAGACACTGCACTGAGGAGGAGAGGAGGCATATGGACGCGGTTGTAAAAACAGCACATTAAACCGCTCTTCAACTGTGTTGCCATCTGTAGGTTTCATTTAGGGGCTTTGATAGTCACAGGTGCAAAAGCAGCATGGGAGCCCGATCCCTCCCTTCACCTGGATGGCGTCCCTGCAAAGCGCCACTCACAACAAAAGCATTTTTTTGAACTAACAGTTGTCGGACCGGCGAACGTTGTAGCACCACTTCACTCGACTACGGCAAGCTGCTTGAGCTTTGTTGACAGTTCAAGTGTTCATTCTATCTGCTTCACCAAGCACTTTTAATCCCGTTTTCTGCACGCGTCTGTTCCCGTCTCTCATCCCACAGTCAATTTGTTAAAAATGTATTAGCAACCGATTTGATAACCCATTAATTATTACACTTGTATGCTCTGATTCCACCTCAATGAGAGGATGTGCTCTTTCTCTGTGATTTATTTTATTTGAAATTATTATTGTTAGCTGTAGCTTTGACAAAAAAACAAACATAAAAACACACATTTTATTCTACTAAATATTATACTAATATTATACTAAATAATTTATTCAAAGAAATGGTGCAACTATGGAAAGCATCTAAAATATATGTTACATTGTGTGATATATGAGATATGGAAGAGACATTCATATGTGGATGTGAATAATGATATATTAATAATATTACCTATTATTTACATATACAGTTCGATATCACATGATAATTAAGTAATTCTTCAGAAAAAAAAATGCAATTGTACGATAATACGAATGAGAAAGTCCACTTAATGAACAAAATAGTCATGATCCAGCTCATAGATGACTTTTAGCTGAGTGAATATATCCACATTGCTGCTTGGGCAGTTTTTTTATGTGCTTGTAGCCCAGGGTGGTGGTTGTGAAACCCCGAGCCGCGGTCAGCCTCTTTCACGCAGTAAAATGTTGTCAGTTCCTACACCGAGCTTAAACACAGTAAACTGCCTCGGCTCCACAGCACAGGATCAGCAGGTTCAGATAGTGAATAAAACAAGACAATTATTAGGCGACACGATAAGTACCCAGTCTGGAAGCCTGGGCTAGTGCCAAGGAGTGTTGTATTGATGCAGCCACTCACAAAATAGTAGCCTCAGCGTGTAATTTGTGCAGCATTCCTATTTCTGCTTCTCTTATTTGTTAGATAACCACATTAAGCCAGAATTTTCTTTGTGTGTCACAGTGGATTTTTTTCACCTATATCACTACAGGCTTCAATTCGGGCTGCATTACATAAGTGTAATGACTCAAATCAAGCTTTTGTGGCTTCTCAGACTGTTATAAAAAAAGATCAGTAAAAGCCAATCGGATCCTTAATAGGAACTGGTCTTAATGGGAAATGCAGCTCAAAAACTGTCAGAGTGAACACCTTAAAATACACACACACACACATGATGCGGCCAAAAAATGATATTTTAATTAAAGTAATCAAATTGAAATTATGTACATGTTGTTAAATATAATTACTTCTATTCGAGCACACTTTGAAATAGACCAATTTTCGTCAGGCAGTATTTTTTTTTTTTTACGCAAGACCATAATTTGTAATAAAAAAAAAAAAAAACAATGTAAAAAAACGCTGGCGGGGGCGGATTTGAAAATTCAACATTGGTGCTGTGGATGGTGGATGATGTGTTTTGTGATGCAGTTGCAGATGAAATAAAAGGCCATCCGCACATCTCTACCACACACACACACACACACAGACGCCGAGCAGCCAGAGAAAATAAGATCTTGCCTGCAGTTTCAAAGTGTTATAATCTAGTAAGACTTTCGTCACACCTTCAAAAGGAATTTCTAACAAGCAACTGACATAGGCATAGTCATCCATTAAGAGTGAGATGATAATATGATCATACATCGGTGTCAGACTCAAAAACATGGAAAGTTATTATTTAATGAAGGGTTTCTAAATAATATGTCTAATAATACTTTTCTGTACACCAGGTTTAGTAGTAAATAGCAAAAACTTGCATTCATCAGTGAGATAAGAAGGGATTTATATTTTTTTAGTAATTAAAATGACACCACAGACTGAACTGAGGGTCCCAGTAATAAACATTGTTTCTGATATATTATCCCAGTAAAATTTCTGGTGCTCTTATTGGATGACAAAATGGAACATACCATTATAAAAAACAAAAAAACAACCACGGTCAGGTTGCTTGTTGACAGTAGGGGACCTGTTGTTTTGGAGTGTAACCGCCTTTTTAAACCCTCTCTAGGGTAAATAAGTGTGTTGATGAGTGGGAGTGAAGGGACTTTCTAGGTCAAGGAAAGTGAATCCCAGGAAAGCTTTTACTCAGAGGAACGCGATTTGCTTATCTTGAGTTGCCAAAGCCATAATCACATTGTCACTCTGCAAGGCAGCTCTATTTATAGGCTTTTATATTCATATAAACAACAAATTACCACGTAAAGTAATCATCCTCCACAGTCAGCAAGTCACGCCATTAACCTTGTTTCTATCCCTCCTTTGGAGACGCCTTCTTTTTGAATGTTTTCTCTGCTGGATTTTTTGTTTAAAAAAAAAAAACCACAGACACCTCTCAACATATAAAGTGGCTGCAACATGAAAACTGGGGACATGGTGGCTCAGTGGCGCATTTGTACATTTGCATATTTTTACCACACTGGAGTGGGTATCTTTTGGATGTTGTCCAAAAACATGCAGGTCATTTGGAACATTTTTGTCCATGAATGAGAGTCTGTGTGTGTGTGTGTGTGTGTGTGTGTGTGTGTGTGTGTGTGTGTGTGTGTGTGTGTGTGTGCGTGTGTGCGTGTGTGTGTGTGTGTCTGTGTGTCAATCTGTGTCATCCCTGTGATAAGCTGGAGTCCTGCCCAATGCCTGTTGGGATACACTTGAGGTCCCCGCAAACAAACGGACAATGAATAATTTAAAATATGGAAAGGTTTACAACAGTCACACCACTGGTATTAGCTAAATACCACTACGGCCATTCTTCATTTTTACTGTGTGATTCATTTGTCATTTTGTATTGTTTTGAAATGCCAAAACGTGTGCAAGGTCTTTGCATCCACTTACCAACACACTCACTCGGTCTTAAAATTCTGATGAATCCCATAATGCTGGCTACAGTACACATTCCTTTGTTGGGAGACAACTTGCACATATTCCATATTTCACCTTGGCATATTGGCTGAACTGTTTTTCAGGTAGTCTGTGTGCAGTTGCATCACGTCCTTAGTTTGTTGCCATAGTGTATTCACTAGCACATTTCACCATCATTGATGTGTGCCAAGTGCACATGTTGATAAGGAAACTGATGTTATTTTTTCAGCCCATAATTATGTCAATACTATGGATCAATACATTTGCGCTCACCACCCTTGTTGTAGAGCTGTGGAAAATGTGGCTCCAGCTAAACAACTTATGCCAGAGGCAATTAATATGAGCTTCTAAAAGCGTTTCCTCATACATATACATACAATATAAAATTTTACATGAAAAACAGAGAAACCGAAGGTGATAATGGATGGGTGACACTGGGACTGCTGACTGTTGTGGGTGGCTGTCGATTCAGCATGTGTTTATTCAGCATGTGTTTAAAGTAGAAGTAAATGGGCAAACATGTTAATGTCTCTTAAGGAAATTCTAGGCATGTTATCCACTGAATTAGTACCTGAGTAAATATATGAGAGGCAGAAAGGCAGCCAAGGATAGTCCTGAAGACAATTTACCTCATGAAACTGGTGATTTTTCTGTGCTCTCCAAGGTCAACTGAGTAGGAAAAGTCTTGCTTCAAAGAGTGGAACTTACTGATGACAGACGTTTCAATCACATTATCTCTGTGTGTTAGTCTGACTTTGCAAGTTTGATTTTAGTCAAACTAACGTGTTTACCTGTACTTTAAAAATCTGCTTTCTGTCAGGCCATTTCTTTAGGAGTACAAACGCTGATGAAGCTGTCAAAGGCTTTCAGGACATTTTTTTTATTATGTATACAGAACACCACTGTTTAAATGCTAGATAATACTATATATGAGTTTATAACTAATGCATATTTGTTAAATTTGTTGGCCAGCAGATTGTCCCTCCCCATGCAGTTAGTAGAAACTAAGAAATGAAATCTTAGTAATTACTTTTGCATTCTGTGTCACTACAGCTGAAATAGAACACACAGTTATTATATGCAGAACAGTCACAAAGTGACATTCAGTTTTCATTATAAATTTTAAGTGCAGGCTTCATATAGCCCTTAGATGAGTTTACCAACCTCATTACTTTTTTTTAAACAATGTATAAAAGACAAACCTATTTCAATGCTCCTTACAGTGAATGAAAAAGCTGTTTCTCCATTTTAAGCTGTCAAATCAGTTTGAGTTTTCTGGAGTCCCAACAAGATAATAGCACTTAGCAAGTGATCTTCAAGTGCTCTGTGAGAGACTTGAATGGACAGCTTGTAACCTTCTGCTTTATTGGATTCTGTGAGTGCCTGTGCCAGATATTAGCTTAAACAACCTCAATTTCCCCCAAAACAACGTAATAGTGTTTAAGGACCTCTGTCGGCTAAAGGTCAGTGTCTGTCAAAGCATTTCGCAGTTAAATTCTTAATACGCCATTCTTAATCTTGGCCAACCACTTGTGGTAGCAGCAGTCCCATCCCATCAGGTACATCAACCAAAGCACGGGGACAGAGTGTTTTCCTCGAAAGCAGGTGGGTTTGCACTGTAATTACATTTTCTCTTCATACATCAAGGGCCCATTCCTGGACAATCATTCTGACCTTGTCTCGAGTCCACAGAAAGCTTGACATTTAGAGAGAGTGTATGGCAAGAAACTTTTAGAACGGTCTCGATCGGGTACAGGACAGTAGAATGTCATTTTTACGTATGAAAAAATAATGTCATGGTTCTTAGAGCAGGGCATTCCGCAGGTCCTAAAAAAGAGAAAAATGGAGGCCAGAATGTTCTATTTGGACAAGTAGCCTAATGATGATGTGCTACGGACTCCAGGAGAAGGCGGAGGTAGAGGGCAGGAGAGAAGATGAGACTGCCACAAGGGTGAATCCGAGCCAGGGGTTTAGAGTGGCACTACCTAAATGCAATTTTCCAACAGGTGATTTTAACATTGAGAGAATAAAAAGGATTTCTAGTTGCACAATCTCCGAAGCGTAGTGGTAGAGCTCCTGCAGTGTTAATAGAAGGCCTCAGACGTTGCACACGCAACGTTTCTATTAGAGGTGATGTTACAACAAGTATCCCAGGTCAATTCAAGACTATGAGATAATAGCCGGTGACAGGAAATGAATAGGCGGATGAAGTGTGCCCCGACAACGCATAACAGCTGCAATACGCAAGTCCTGGAAATCAAGCTAGAACTAGAGACTGAGTGAGAAACCGCGGCGTCCCCTCCCCCCTCCCGCTCCTTCACGCTCCAACTGGCCCTTCACTCCTACGCCACCTGATCGTGTGCACCCGACGGATTGAAATCTCACTGCTAAACTGGAGGTAAAGCTGCCTTCCGACGATTGATCTGATGATTCAGACACTCGCCGCGGAGGCAAAGCGCAGCGTGCATATAAAAAAACTGCAAACCCCAAATTACGAGCAAACACATTAAAACAATTACACACTCAGCCCTCCGCCTTCTGAAGAGCGCATTAATAATTGAAGTTATATCTCGGCGGGATTTGGAAAAAACTCGTCCGCGCATTTATCTTCATGTCGACCAGACTACCGTAACAGAGTCTTTAAGGCTCTCTCTAAAAAAGCCGGACAGCTGCAGATAAAATAGACGCTGCCCTACCAGGGAAGTGGATCTCATCACTTCACTTCTGAGGTCTTTACCCTGGCCTCCTGTCTGTCAGAGAACTGCTTTTGAAATACTAATGTGAACTACGTGCATTCCTCATCAGACCTCTGACTTTTAGCAGTGTGTTACTTTTCTGAGCATGATGGTGGTATGATTTAATGATGTGTTACAGAGTTCAGGGGAACTTTGAACATCATAATAATAATATGAACCTTGAACGGACCCTCGTTGGTGCTTTTCGAGGTGCGCCAGTGGTATGGGGATATTTCTAGCCTGTGTAAGCTGGAACAACATCTTCCTGTAGCTATAGCTCAGGGCCTTGGTCAAGAGGTCACTGAGACCCTTGAGGACTCCTCTCAAGCATATTTCAAATGAAACTATAAGGAAAATGTATATCCCGTAGCTACGTTTCGAGCTACGTGTAACTTCCCAGTCAATCTTTCTCTAACCTTGACTACATGTTTTGAGTACATAATCATAATAACCTTGCACACAGCACCTATGTATTAGCCTTTAACAACTAATTAAAAACATATATTAACATTGAAATTTTGCAGATACGGTATGTTCATTACAAATGTGTCCCCACTTTGCAGATAAAGAAAACCAACATGAACACAGTGTAATATTATAGACTCTCAGTGGACTGAACCTGAACTTGCATGTTGCATAAAGGTGTTCTTTGATCTGGAGCGACTGTCTCCCTCCTTATCAGACAATGGTGGAGCAAGACCGGAAAGCTCTGAGGTAATCTTTGTTATTCTTCTAGAAGTCGGGTTGCCAACAGGGAGAGGATTCCCAGACTGTTTAATCAGCCACATTAATCATACATTATTTATTACAATTACAAGAGCTGCTCTGTGTGCAGTGGTAGCCTCAGCCCTCAAAGGCAACAGCACGGAAAAAAAAAAAAAAAACTGTGTGAATAGATTAAACTGAGCCTTCGGCACTTCTCAAAGAGCAAAATGTATCGTTCAGGACCAAGTGAAAAGACATCTTTCTATCAGCCTTACAGGATGTTGGTCCAGAGGCTAGGAGGAATGACACAAGTTACTGCTGTGTGTTATATCACACGAAATGTCAGAAATACCCTGGAAGCCTGCTCTCCTCCTCATACAAATAAGGCACAGTGGGGGTGTGTAGTAATTACACATACAGGTGTTTGTGGAAGATATACCAGCTCCTATAAGAACTAATTCGACTAATATTGTTTTTCTGATAAATAATAATTTAGAAAAAGTCATTGGTCAAGTGGAGATTGAAGAATTATGATATTCAATGTATATTTTTTCTTTTTATTTACTTCATGGTTTCCTTCCCCATCTTTAAGGGGTGTTACTTGTCCTTGTAAATGCGTTCTTTAACATGGTTGCAGACGTTCAGCCCCTCTTTTCCTACAGCGAGCACCTGCTTTTACCAAACAACAAGGCAAAGCAGGGAGTTTGCCATTACAGGTATTTCTCCCGGCCATCCATCATCGTGGCGCGGCAGCGCCAAGGTATGCTTAGGTGAGCCTGATTAAAGCCAAGGATGCCTCTCGACCCACTCCGTAGGAGAGGAGGAGGGGGGGGGGGACTCGAGCCCCACTGCTCCATCCATCTCCCTACTGCTTTATTCATGCGCTATCTGGTTCACTGGCTTCTGCTTCGTGTTCCCTCGCCGTTGCCTGAATTCTACAGCAGGTGCTTGTGAATTGTACATGTCTCATCAAGTGTTCCACAATACCTTCAGCTCACTCTTTTGTACATGGATGAGTTTAACCAGGAAGGAGTATCGCTAACCGTCTGTCACAAATAATCTATCGTAGGTGTGCGAGTGATTCAGAAGCTTTTCACGAAATCATTTTAACAAACAGTATTGGTGTTTACTTTAAAGCCAATGGGTGAGGGCATGCATTTGACAACTGTTTCATAAGCCTTTCCCTGTAAATTAAATGTATTCCAGGTACAATTAAAGGCAGGCAATTATTTATATACATGCTTATTTTTTGTTGTGGAAGGGCTGCTGGAGCCAATCCCATCACATTACACCACACACCAGCCTATTGTGGGGCACACACACAGTTGTATGGGCAATTTACAGTCTCCAATCAACCTTAGCATGTTTTGGACTGTGGGAGGAAGCTAGAGAGAACTCACGCAGACACAGGGAGAATATGCAGATTCACACAGAAAAGAAAGGTGCCCGCTTAAGAATTTGAACCTCTGAACTTCGTGCTGAGGCACCAGCACCAACCGCTGTGCTGCCCCTACAATTAAAGCATTAGCACAAAAACATTCTGAGTTTGTAATAATTGTTGTCTTGTTCATCATCAACATCACATTTCTATTTAAATGTCACAAAATCCTGATTGGAGCGAGAAAAAAATCACACTTTCAAACTGTTTCTGTCTTTCAAAATTTTGATTAATTTTTCCTTCTTGGTTCTGCTCATTGTTTGCCCCAATAGGAAAGAGAGAAGAAGGTTGTGGACTTACAGTACATGTTAGAAGGTGTATGCTGCACATCGTGTGACTGTAAACCAACTTTTATGCCTGCTCCAACTGCAGCTAAGCTCCATTTTCTGAGCACCTGAGATTTAAAGGGTTCAAGTGGAAGCTTACAGATGTAAAATGTTTACTATGTTTACCCCGTTGAGTATTTACCTGCTTTAAAATGAATCTTTATCATTTCAAATCAATTCTTAACAGGTGATCCGTGAGGAGATGGTAATTAAGATCCAGGCAACACATTATTAGCTGGAGAGTGTTATGTGACTTGATACCAAATTAGAGAGTACTGTAGCAAATTATAAGCAATACATGTTTTTTTTTTAATAAGATACAATATATTCCCATTAGAAAATGAAACTGCTGCTCCATGCATTATTTCCTATACTGCAGAGTTAAATGCATGTATAAAAAAGGACACAATTTGGAAGTTTGTTTTTTTCTGTAGACTTTTTTTAATATGCAGTGGTTTGTATCTCTAAGGAATTCCATGAAGGATGGAGTCACATTTTTTTAATCTGTCCTAAACCAGGTGTCCTAAAACAGTCAGGTGCCTAAACGAATACTGGAAATTAAGAGATACATTTGTAATACACAGTCCTCCTTCTGTTTTTCCCTTAAAAAAGGGTATTTGAATCTAATATTAGGTTTCAGCTGTTCATGGTTCATCTAATGATAAAAAATAAACAGGCAGAATAATTACATTAAGCAAACCTGTTTCATATGGGCACTAGCCATTGCATTTCAAATGTTACCTGTGGCAAAAAAAAAAAAGTCTTCACACACAATAAAGTATTTATTATTAAGTTTATGAAAGTTGAAGACCTAGGTTTGAACTTGGGAAGTACCACCAAAACAGGAGAAAATGAACGTTGCAGGAGGGGGGAGCAGCATGAAGCTAAGATAGTTTAGTGTTTTGTCTTCTGATGTCAACCCACAATTTAAGTCCATTAAAATTCGGTGTTGTCGACTGGTGCATTAAGATCTAATGGGATTAAAGTTGAACTTCCAACCCCAATCTGCTGCAAAAATAAAATCACTATAGAAGCAGCTGTTTCTGTACTGCGTTGCTCTAAAACACAGATGGAACCTTTTTTTTTTTTGCTTTGAACATATAGAATCCATTAAACCAATGCTGTGCAAAAGGCATAGGCTGTGAGCTACTACCGTATATTAAGATTCATTTTCTGAATCTGAATTTTTGCAACAAGAGTGTTAGGACTTATGTAAGAGACATTAAAGGAGAAGCGATGGACCCTCAAATAAAGCAAAGATTCTATCAAAGATAAAAGAAAAATATGAAAAAACAAATCCCCATTCATTGAAACAACAGACCAGGGAGTGTGATTAACCTATTTGGCAGACAATAATGTAAATGTTATGCCCTTAGATAAATGCAATAATTGGATGGGGGAAATTGGGGTCATGCTGATTTAAAAAAAAACATCCATGCAAACAACATTATTAAACATCACTAAATCAATAGTGGTGGGTTCCTATGAGGTATACATGCAAGAGAGAATTAGAAGTATTTCGATCTTTACAGGAAGGACATTTAAAAAGATGCAAGTAAATTTGGATCAGAATATTATTGCAATGCACAAAGTGGCATGGTTTATTAAAATTTTGATTAGTTTTGCTGCTCCTGCACAAGAAGCAGAATGTGATATTCCGTTTTGCGCTTGTTATAAGGATGTATGAGCTTTCCAGATTGTGTTGCATGCTTTTCATTTGTGAAACTGAAAAGCAGCTTACCTGTGTGAATTACCGAGGCTTGTTTAGACTCACCAAAGATGTGAGAATGACTGTGCTGAAGCCTAGCTCGATTTTTTCCCCTTTTTTAATTTTATTTTTTTATTTTTATGCTTCTAATGAGCTGTTTTATCTCAAGGGGCTTATCCTGCTATTGAAGTGAATAAACCTAATGTAATGTATGTTTGAAATTCAAAATGAGTTTAGCTTCCTCTCACTATTGTGTTATTAAGTACCTTTTGATACAGGAGGGTTATTTTAGTCTGCAAGATACAGCCAATGGGACAAAAAAGATCAGTAGAATAAGAGTGAAGTAAATGTCCCTGATGCTATTAGCTCTCACAAAACAGCCTATAACATAGATTATGGTGGTTATATAAATGGACAGGTCAATTCATGATGGTGCAGTGATGTCATAAGTCAATGAATGTCAGAATAATTTAGCGTTATAGCACCCAGGAGGCGTTTCCAGGTTAATGAGTGTGCTTTCAGGTTCCAAACTGCAGCACTATAATAAATAATTGCTAAAGTTCAAGAACATGAACAAAAACAGTGTCCTCATAACAAGCTTCTGAAAGGATATTCAGAGAGAGAGGGGGAAAAAAAACGCAATCTAGATTCTTGGCTCCCATTTTCAGGGGATGCATCCTCATATTAACAAATGTTTAATGCGATTTTTGTTTTAGGGAGGGGTTGTTCCTCTAAGCACATCAGAATTCTTCTGGCAGTAGCAGAGGACATAAAGTGTAATCCTCTAATGACAGCCAGTCCCGACTTGGCTCACATATTACTGTGAAGAGGTAGTAGCTACAGCGGATCCTGTTAGTTTCAATTTGCTTACTGCTGCTGAGCCAGCAGACTGAACCCAATGATAAGGCAACGGAATCGAGCCTAATCCTTCTATCTCCCTTCCCTCTCCATCTCTTTCCCTCAAACGCACCGCGACCAGTTGATCTGCCATCACCTCTGGCTGTGGGAAGCATATCTATGGTGGGAAGTAGCCAATAAATGTTCCCTGGGTGTGATGCGATGTGCATTTGACTGTCTTCCATATCGACTGATTCTCATTTCTTGGGATGCAAGCAACATCGAAAAAAAAGCTCCATGCCTTGATTCATTTTCCATTCTGCGTTTTTGCTTTTTTACTTTCTCCCCTGGCTGTACGAGGAAAAGGGGGGAGGCCTTATACTAAAGCCTTCCTTTGGTGTATGTGACATTATGTGACAATACACAGATGGAAGCCTAAGCGACATAATCTGGACCCCCTGCCCGGACACGCACTCCTGCTCTGAAGAAATATTGCACACAGAAATGTGACTGCAATGTTAAAATTATAGTAATGATTCAAAATAAATCCTGGTTTCTGGATAACTTAACATTTTTTGTTATTTGTTAATGTTGCAGTAAATGCACCTTCAAATAGGCGCCATTATTTGGAGCCTCCTGGATGTGACATCTTGCACCTGCATCACTTGCTTTCTTTCTCTGCACACTATGCCGGAGACACTAAGAGAGGACTTTGACTACACCTACTTTTCATTCCAAGGTAGTGTGTGTGTTCAAGATAGTGTGTGCATACACTGCTGCTGCAGGATAGCACTGTGATACAGAAGTCTATGGGATTTCTAACTTTTAATCAAAAAATGATGATTTGAATATCCATCCAAAAAATTCCACAGAGAAAGAATATACTACTATTGTGCCATGTGCTACAGTATATCCAAAAGCTGAGGTTTATCTGATACAGTCATAGATACTGCTTGCTGTTATAGATAGAAGATAGCCTCACATGTTGGTTCTGCTTGTACATTCGCATGTCAGATAGAAGACTGACCATTGGCCTGGGTGACGGCACACGGCCACCCCATGAGTGCCCTTCTCGCTGTGTTTCTTGTAGTCTTTAGCCTGCTGTGTTCCTCCCCAGCCTGTCCTGCAGCAGCCTCATTAGCTCTGCTCCCATTGTTTTGTACTCCCCGGCCAATCACCTCCTTAGTTTGTATTTAAGTCCCGTTGTTCGGCTCCGTCTTTGTTGGATCATTTGTTATGTTTGGATTGCCTGCACTCCCGAGTCCTGCTCCTGAGTTGAACCAAAAAAATATTGATTCTTCCGTTCCCGCTGCCTGCTGTCTGCTGCGTTCGGGTCCACCTGCTCCACTCCAGCGTGACAGTCACAGTATCATCATGCCACTTCACTATCAAGTAGGGAAAATAGGAGAAAAAGTTGTTTTTTTGTCTTTTCTTTCTCCTGTTGTGCTTTATTTTTTTATTTTTTTATTTTAAAGCTGTCTTATGTGCTTTGGCATTTGATTTTCTACTCAAAAGGAGCACCTCTGTCTAAACCAGAATATCTGCAGGAAGCTCAACAGAGGAAGACAATTGACCCAGAAACAGGCTGGCGTGTGTGTGTGCCTGCAAGTATGTGTGTGTGCGTTGCAGATTGGAATGGGTTACAATGGGCTGATATAGATCAGAAGAGCAATTTCCAAGTATAATCGCAGTCATAGAGTATGAACAGTTTAGCTATAAAGATAATTCCTACAGAAGGAGGGATAGTTACATCACAATCTGCATTTAAGTTATGTGTTAATGATGCACTGTGTGTAATTATATAATTATTTTTTGAAATCATTAAAGATAGATAAGAAATTTATGTAACAAAGTAAATTTAAATAATGTAGCATAGCAACAGAATAATAGTGGCTGACAGGTCTGTAGCTTGTGAGAGTGCTGCCGTTTTGCACCCAGCTCTCATATAATAGGTCACATTTGTGAGCTCCTCACAAATACATTGAAGTACCCTCAATTGTATTATCACACAAGGATAATCTGTCATGCGATATGGAATTACCCACATCAAATAAGTTTCACGTCTTCTCTAGGAGATTTGTAATGTCTACTGCATTGAAATGAATGTCAAACCGTGCAGAACAGGTACCCGAAAAAAAAAAATGCTCCACATAACCAAAAAAAATACATGATGTATGGATGAAACAGCAAGGAGACAAATTTGTTGTTTTGAGAAAAGCAACACACATTTTACTACACCACATATCTGTTTTCCTAATTGCCCTCTGAGGAACACTAATAATGAACTAGTTAGGGTACAATGCTTGGAGCTTTCCTAAAAGTCTAACACCTTTGATAAGACCGTGATGGTTTTATCTGTAGTGACATAATGTTGCAAACTTGCACCATTTAATTAGCATGAAGCAGACTGAGACAAATATATATATATATAAATGAACCTTAGTACATTATGAGCAGCCAGCTAAAGCACTAATTAGAAAGGCTTTTTAATGACTTTCCATGCATTATATAGAACAGCGTTTGGTCATTATACTGTATGCACCTGGGGAGGATTGGACCATCTCCTTGTGTTTTTTTTTTTTTGCAGCAGATGGTTGTCTGCCTGGTTCGGGGCGAGTGGTGATCCTCCCTGCCCTTGTCTCTGACCTGGTGTCATCCGTTTCCAGCATGGAGGCCAGTGATTTTTCATACTGGAGCTTGCCCTTGGAGCCAGCACACAGTGGGGCTCACTTGGAGCAGGCTGCAAGAATGCTTTTGTTAACAGAGCTATATTGTTTAATCAAGATTGCTTGTGAGATGTTGGCAACCCTGATTAAGTGTTCCTAAGAGGTATTATTAGCTTTGAACTTGACATTGTAACCTTTCCCTTAAAATACATTTCACTCCCACCTTCAGTCTTATCATCTATCTTCATTGTTCCAGATTTGAAATTTGCTGCATTCTAGATTCAAGGCTTTTTGTAGAATTAGTGATGCATTAATTGGGCTGCCCTAACAGATATTATAAATACATTCTTTAATCAGGAGTTATTTCTGAGGATTATGTAGGAGACGTGTTTCATGAAAGACAATAGAGCCGTCTGATGTTCTCATGTACTCGGTGCAGAAAACAAAAATGAATTTACCACGGACGGATCAAATATTTATGATGCATTTGGAACAAATCCCATCATGCATTCGCCTCTGCGAGTTCCTTTGAATGTGGAGCAGAGTGAAAGTGGTAGGAGCTCTGTGTTGCTCTCTCCAGAGATGCCTGTAGACAAATGCTGGTTATATCAAAACTTCAGTGAAGGAGGTGACAATGTCAGCTGCTGAGTTGTGGGGGAGTGCGAACTGCAGGCAGAAAACAGAGTGACTGACTCTGGATGGTATCGGATTCAGTGCTCAGTTTGTCTTTAGCAAGGTTTCTCTACTGACACCTAATGGCTAGTGGTATAAAATATTCAAAGTATCTCCAAATAATTAGAGAATGAATATTGACATGGCACATAAATCTTGTCCCTACAACACCAGAGGCTCCCTGTAAATCCACTTTTACAGGGTTTCACTTCCTTGCTATAAATAATTTTAAGCCTCCTCTTTTCTATTTTTTTTACACCTCTCTCACCTTTAATGCACTGTTTTATTCATGGCCAAGGAGGTTGTATTGTACTTTACCAATTATTACCTATCTTTACACATGAATAAAATGAATAATAAAATGAATAATATATCATATATATAATAATATATATTATACATTTTTTAATATTAATAATATATTAATATTTGTAAATAGTCAAGTATATAATACAATTATATATATACATGATATAATATAATATATCATGTATTATCTAATATATTATGAACAAATCTTGCTATTATTACAAATAGGCTTGTATATTAGGCCATATTCAAAGGTAGCAATAACAATCATATAATCTTATAATTGCAATAGATGTCAGTCCATGATCACACATTCAAAATGCTGTTTTTAAACAACTGTGGTTCTTTCCATGCAATCTACTTTTACTTAACCTTATACATCAACCACACTGTGAGCCTGAGTTGGCACCGGAGCAGGGTGTAAGGTACAATATATAAAGCCAAGAAATAGAACTGTGCAGCTGACTTTTCAAGGGCTTAAAGGTTAATTATTCAAGACTTTCCTCTCCTCACAACATGCCAAGAACAGCAGGGAAGTACGATGTTGTACAGCTTCTTCTTCTTCTTCTTTATTCCCTCAGAGAGTGTCGGAAGTTTAAAAACCACTGTTCGGAAAGAATTGAAATGCAAAGGTTGTTTGAAGTCTGGCGCCTTCAAGCTAGACAGACAGAGAATGTAGGACAAACATTACCTTGGATTCTCTGGGTAAGCACAGCAATCAATGTTATGATTGTAATCAGCAGCAAGACAAATCTGTTCTGTTATTTTCATAATGCATGCAGCGTCTTGTGTAAAATATTTCTTTTTATTACTTGGTTCAGTCTGATTAAAGAATAACATACATATTCCATAATGACTATGCTGGGCATGTTATTGACAAGAATAAGTTATTTATAATAAGGTTTTCTTTTTAAAAACAATTAAACCATTAAGATCCACATGTCTGAAGTGTTACTCAGCAATAAAAAAGCCCAAATCGTTCTGTGACTTGCATAATATATAATAATATGCAAATTGGATGTAGATGATTGGCTCCATTAGATGGACAAACGCATATCTCCATATAACCTCTGTGTCAGTGTGTGCCCCCTTAAAACAAAGCTTATGTGCCACAAGTCTGCAGGTTGAAGCTGCCTGGGGTCCTTGGCATCTCATTCTTGATATGTATTATAAATCTATTATTGTTTTGCTATCATGTTCAAATGATGCATTCCTTATTTTGTGTTCTAGTGTGTATGCACAGCATCTATAATCCATGTGTCCATTTTTCTCTGTTCCTCTTCCTGAGGTTTCTTCCATTTTCAATTTGAGCTCAAGAGTCAGACGGATCAAAATCTAAGTGAATTATTTTGGCAATTGGTAAAACATTAAAGTGACAGTAATGTATTTCAAATATATTAAATAATACAAACAATATTTCGGTGTTAATGCTGTTCCCCGTCTTCATTGTCATTTCCATACAGACGGAAAGTGCTGCTGCCATTTTTTGTTATTATTTCGAATTTGGAACAGAATCTATGTCTTCCTAATTTAGGATTCCAACTTTCTCTAAATTCTTCAGTTCAGCAGGTTCTGTAAAAGCTTGATTGTTGTCTAATGATCATATACCTGTTTCTGTGAAGCTAAAAATTCTAAATGCTGTCCTAAACTGATAAGACAGGATGTCAGATGGAAGTGTCAGTAATGAAACACCCATGTCCAGACATGTCCCATGTCTTAGAAATCATCATGTTCCAATGAACACAAATTTCTGCAGCAGAAACATGTTTTCTTCAGCTTGTTAATCCTCTTGTGACTCTGCAAACTTACCTAGTGACTCCGTCGTTAGGGTTGTGATCCGCTGGTTGGTGTGACTGTTCTGTACATCTGTACTTGCAGTGTTTGAAAAATCGCTTCTTTTGTCTTCTTCTGTTCTCATAATCAGTGGTAATATCTTGATGCAGAAAAAAAAACATTTCAATATGGACAAAAGCTAGACCTTGTCTAAATGACCCCAGATTTAGACTCAGTGAGCCATTTAGCAACAATATTGACTGAAATGTCTAAACAATGTCAACAAAAGGCTCCAAACCACTGAAAACCCCTTTTCATACCTGTATATTCCTGCCTATTATACCTTGAACTGCATTCTTCATGAACCAGCAAGAGTTTATACAATGCACATAAATGAAAATCAATGCCTAATGCATTTTCATTCATTCATACCAACACTGGGCCTTATCAAGCAGGCAAAGCAATTTTGAAAATAGGTTCAGCCTTCACTATACATGTTGCCTGTAAGTGCATATGCACTGCAGCAGGCTCAACATGGTATCAATAAAGGTTAAAGCAGTGGAGCTTTCTTGTTTTAAGAGAAGCAATTGTGAAACAGTGAAAACAGCTCAATGAAATTTAGTCATTCAATTCAATCACCAGTGTACAACAACATTAAATTTCAATAGCTACAGCAAGGTAATATAATATATCTGGTAAGATAGAGTCCACAAGAGTAAAGGTTAAAAAAAAGTAAGGAAAATAAAAACCTTGCTTGTTGTTTAGCTGACAAGAATTGAGTTGTTCTCAACTACCATATTTATCCCCAACTACTTTTGATAGTCAATGAATCATCTATCTTCTCAAATTTGGAGTATTTTCTGGTTTCTTTCAAATTCCTCAATAAGAGGTCATATTTTGAGATTGTGGACTTCAGTTCGGGACAAAACAAGACATTTGAGGACATCATTTTGGGATAAGATTTAGTAGGCCAAATGAGATTATGACACAAATGCATTGAAAATGAAAACACATTGGCCTTAAACAGCTCATAGTGGAGCTACTTTAGTTCAGCAGCCAACTGTATGGCAGAAAAACTAAACCAGAATGAACAGGTATGATTAAAAAAAAGAAAGAGAGAGGAGAGAAGCCAGTGCTGCATTTTTGTGCATTAATGGAGCAGATATTAATGCCTGTGAATAGATTTGACAAAGGGCTGTCTGACAATTTAAGTAAAAGCTGTGCCAGACACGGTTCTACTAGGAACAGAATGGCAGAAGGCATCAAGACCTCGCCCTGGTTTCTTCTCTTTAATCTTCACAAATCGTTGAAGAGTTCTGTCAGAAGACTAATTATTAATAGTAAAACTTGCTGACTTGATGACAGCACCGTGAGCCCTGTAGTAGTTGCGTGATGCCTGAAAGAAAAACAACACCTGATCCTGAAGTGAAGGAAATCATACTTCATACTCCACTCATTATAAAAATAGAGAGAGATTACTGTTTCACTTCATCTCAGCAGTCTCCTTAATGTGCCTCTGAGAGCCATGTGTGCAGCTTTTGTTCTAGCCAAACCCAGCAGCAGGTTATTCTTTTTATGAAGCCATCTGGCTGGTTAAATGTCATAAAAGAAAAGATGTACATGTGCTACATGGAGCAAAAAATTAACCATTTTCCCCGAAGAAAAGACAAAAATCACACTCTGATGCTTTGACAGACGAACAGGGCTGTTTTTTTTACTAGTGTGTTGTGATGATGACAATGTTGATCACTATCACTGAAGATTAAAGGCACCGAGGTAACATCATTTTTCTGGTTGATATAAGCTTATTCTAGTATATTTTAGATTGCATGTATTTAAATGTGACTACAACATAACAAATTAATCATTACTTTTTTAGTGTGGAAAAGGACATTTTACTATTATAAGTACACACTTATTGTGGTTTAAGGATTGAAGACCTCTGCTTCAGTAGATAATTGTACTTATATAAAGGTTTAAGAGATGACCTAAAGGAACACAGCTTATTTTATCATCTGTCAAACCATTAACTAATTAGGCTACTCATCTCTTTTTTCTAATTTATCTAATTTAGAGTCTGTAACAGGAAATGGAAAAGACAAATGGTAATAAGAAAATACATTAAATACATAGATACAATAAAATAAATAAAATTGATATTTCCAAAAATTGTATATCCTAAAATCATAGAGAGATTTTAGTGTTAAAAAAATGTTGTAACATCGTCAATTGAAAGATTAAAACGTTTATAACATAAATTACAACAAATATATTTTTTAAATAAAATGAGTAAGTGATTGATTTTATTTAAAACAGTTAACATCTTCATGTTTGATTTTCAAATGTAAATCTCTAACTTTATTAGATATACATAACTGATATGGCCACAAACAGCCTCAAATGAATCGCTTCACGCTGCGCGGTCTGGACAGTCCAGAAAGCTGTATCCATAAATGAAATACGGCTCCATTCATTTAGCCGCTGCTTTTTTCTCCATCTGCCCGTTAACCAGAGGTGGGGGCGCTTTGGAGCAGACATTCGACAGCCGAAGCAGGATTTAGATTTTTATTAATATTATTATTATTCATTTATCCGCTATTTTGAAGAAATCAAACACACCGTAGGCTTGGATAGCATCCGTGGCTGTAAAGTCAGTACTTGTTTTGTATTATTGGTACATGCAGGGAGGAGCAGAGGAGAAATATTAAAGAGTGTACATTGATTATTTTAGCATCTTTGAGACTCTCCAGAGAACGCAGGGGATAGACAGTCGCCAACTTTGACTACAAGTACAAATCTTTACTAAGTAAATTCCAATGTAAATTATTTCTTGGAGAGCTGTTTCTTTGTGTTGAATGTGTTCATGTGTATCTGTAATGATCAGTGGGAGGTTCGGCCATAGGTTTTAACCTTACAAAGATGTTGCATCAGAATCGCAATATCCGGGAGACGTCATCAGCTCTCACCGGCACCGTGGCTGTCTGCAGGGTATAAGCCGGTAGCCTCCCGTAGCTCAGACCTGCACAAGTGATCACTTAAAAGTGGGGTAGCTGTCCACTTATTATGGCTGACCAGGCTGTCGTGGAGAAAATGAGCGAACTCCAAGTGGGCGGTGGAAAAAAGGTGACACCCGCGTCTCAGGGCGAGCTGCATTTTAGCCATCGTAGCCTGCTAGCAGCTAGCCTAGCTTGTGGTCAGGATTCATGCTGTCAGCAATGTGGCGACACCACGCCGCCTAGCAAAGCTTTTATTAGTTATGAATTCATAAAAAGTTATGTTCGCTTTAATCTGTATCCAAAATAATCATCTTAATACAGCACAAGCGTTAATCTCGTTTGTTTAAGGAACGCCACATTGCAATCAGAGTCGACTAGTTTGGTCTGGCCAACCTAAGTTGGTTATTACACGTATGGATAGGAAGAGAGCGGTATGCCAAACTCCTTTCACAATTCTGGAAATGTAATGTTTCTTTGCTTATGGGGCGCCTTGCGCACATGTCAGAACAACACTTTAAAGTTCTAAAGAAACAGTTTTGTACTCTTCTGAAATCCTCGTACATAATGCCGCATCTTCTTTAACTATCATTTAAAAACGGTGTTATCACACACATTTCTATTTATATCATCGCTGTCTGGTCACCGTAAATAAATTCTTGTTGGATCAATTTGTAGTGAAAACAACACATCTATGTATGGTGTTGGTGTTTTTTTTAATGGTGTGTGTGCGCCTTTCACTAATCTGTATTATGTGTAACTTGTTATATTTGTACAGGGGGGAACTGAAAGAGTTAAAGATGGCGGAAAGAAAAAGGCTAAAACTGCTGCAGGAGACTCTGGAGGTAAAACTGAGGTGAGTTAAATGAAGAAGCAGAAAGTGTGTGAACACTTTAAGTGAAAACATTTAATGTGTTTAAAACACCAACTGCAGGTGTTATCAGTTAACAGTGTTATCCTACAGCTGTCACATTCACACACATTATTATTATTATAATTATTATTATTTTTATTTTTGGTGGTCAGCTCTCGCCGGCACCTCATTACATTGAGGAGCGTCTGGCTCTGTACACGAAGCTGAAAAGCGAGCATGAAGCCCTGATGGCTGAGAGGGCTGCGAAGGATAGCCGAGCCATCAAGGTGACCCTGCCCGACGGGAAAGTGGTGGAGGCTGAGTCTTGGAAGACCACGCCCTACCAGGTAGCCTGTGGAATCAGGTCAGTGTGAGGAAGAGATTATTCATGTCTTTTTTTTTTTTTTTTTTTTTTTTTTTTTTTTTTTTTTTAATTTTATTATCATGATGCTGATGCTAATTTCATGTAGCACAATATAAGGCAGGGAAATGCAAGGCGGCTTCAGACATCTATTATCTAAAGAATAGCTTTCAATTTTATACACACACAACCTGTAATCAATCTTACAAATTCTAAAAGGATTTGCAACACCCGAATAATGAAATGTTTGAAAATGACACCTTCCCCATCTTCAGACTGTCATCCAACAAAAGAAGATACACTAATAATATATGTTATATATGTAGCGCCCCTATGCCTGTATTATGAGCATGACCTATGGGCGCCCTGAGTTCTCATTAATTTGTGATAAAACAGCAGTATTATTTATCTAAATGGTTTTGAGTTATGTCCTTTTTACCTGGTTTTAACTAATGTGGATGTTACAATGAGATGCTGACCACAGAAGTATAATAAAATATAACTTTTTTACTGGGATAATGAATTTAAATGAAATTACATAAAAATAAATTAAAGCAAAACCCTTTTGTTATACATGTTAAACGCAATACACGGTAAATATCTTCAAAAAACCCATTCACATAACCATGAACATAAACATATCAATACAGTCTTTCAACAGAAGTAAAACATATAAATGTCCTATGCCGGCTTAATAGACTAACTGAAAAATATGTACAGTGATGCAGGCCTGGTTCGCTGCTTGGGTACGTTGTGACCAAAAATTCAACGGTCGCTTCACTCCGAAGAGCTAAAAGAAAATGGCGGGCTAGCCTGTACCTTGTTGCGGTGGTGGGTTAGCAGTCACGTAGTAGCAGCATGGGCAGGTGCACGTGCTCCTCGTGCTCACATGGACAGCAGGGCAGTAGATCTCCGGGATCTCCGTCGAGCTCCGTCGCCACGTTCGACTTGGCCAGACGAACAGCTACTCTCCAGTGCCAGGGAACGTTTTGCACAGCTCAGTCACACGGCTGCACGTTATCAGTCTGTTAGCTTTAGCTCCCTCGCGCTAGCTAGTTAGCCACGGTGCTACCACGCTCGGTATACGCTAAAACTAACAGTCTCTGAGACTTAAGTTTAACTGGATGTCCTAATGTGCTCTAGCTGACCACTATAGCGACTATCTTTCCCAAAGCCTGGGGAAGAATAAGTTAAACTATTTCTCACACAAACTTGGATACAGCAGAAGAGGACTAGCCATCCGTCTTCTTCACTCGTCGTCTTCTCTCCCTCTCTCTCTCTCTCTGACTCACGTGAACTTCACGTTCCGCTTCCCACCCCAGCAACTGGTTCACAGTCATACCTCACAGCCAATGAAAATTCACAAAAAATAAATGACTAAATATTCAAATTCCAAATTAAAATACAGACTCTCATAAAATAAATGAAATTCGGCATAGTACATTACACATGCATTTTTTATACACTTTAAAACATTTTTAACATTAGGGAAATTTTAACAGAAATATAGCACAGGGCTACACTCTCCCCCTCTTGAACAGTTTACATGTCCCCATGAAACCAAACTTCCATGTAACACAAAATAAAACATGACATAAAAATTGACACATTAACCAATTTTTACTACTACCCCCCTATGACCTATAGTTAAAGGCTGGTCTTTAGACTTTCCTGCCTCATCATAGGTCAGTCTGATGACTGGCCTAATGGACCTCTTTTCGCGTCTAGGGGAGCCTCTCTGTGGTTCAACTCCCACATCCATTAACACAGGAGAATTTCTTTCAGACTCAGTTCCATTTCTATGTTCAACAGGTGGTTCTACATCACTAACAGCATTTACCTCAGCACCACTAGTTTCTAAAGCATCATCACCTGACATCACCTCACGCTCTTCATTACTCTCAAGATGGTCAGATACACCGTCCTGTTCATCAGCACTGTCTACAACTGGTAACACATTGTCACGGTTCCTCTCAGAAGCATGATCACTAAAAAGTCCTGACCTCCCTCTGAATATGGGTTGTACTTCATACTCAGATTCACTAGACTCATCATCTAGCAGATAACCTGTATTCTCTCTAGGGTGCAAACTATGTGTCTGACGTGACACTGACTTTCTCTGACTCCTAGTCAAAGGTCTTTTGGTGACATGTTGTTGAACATCTGACTCCTCAGATATTCTAACTAGACTACCAATCGGCAGAATATTGTCTCTGTGAATAGTTCTGAGCTTCCCTAACCCACTCTCAGGCTTCACCCTATAAACAGGCAAATCAGGGAGCTTCTCTACTACCACATAAGGTAAAGAGTTCCACCTACTCTGCAACTTATGTTTCCCTTTTAACCCCAAGTTCTTCAAGAGCACTCGATCACCCTTGGCTAATACTTGGTTACGCAGGACCCTCTCATAGTTCTTTTTGTTTCTCAAATGAACCTGAGTTGCAGATTTTGTAGCCAACTCATAAGCATTTTGTAGGTCTCTTTTCAGTTCTTCTACATATCGTGAATGACTGACTGCTTCATGCCCATCAGTTCCAAAGCACACATCAATAGGCAATCTAGCCTCCCTTCCAAACATAATGTAATAGGGAGAAAACCCTGTGGCATCACTCTTGGTGCTGTTGTACGCGTGTACTAACTGGGTTACATGACGGCTCCATTGACGTTTATGCGTATCCCTCAAGGTTCCCAACATAGAGAGCAGAGTTCTGTTAAAGCGCTCTGGTTGTGGGTCGCCTTGAGGATGGTAGGGTGTCGTCCGTGACTTACGGATCCCTAATGTCCTCAGAAGTTCATGGATCAATCGGCTTTCGAAATCACGGCCTTGGTCCGAATGAATTCGGGCTGGGAGACCATAGTGCACAAAAAACCTCTCCACCAATACTTTGGCAACAGTTACAGCTCTCTGATCTTTAGTAGGGTATGCTTGGGCATAGCGACTAAAATGATCAGTAACAACTAGTATATTGGCAAATCCACAAGAGTCTGGCTCTAATGACAAGAAGTCTATACATACGAGCTCCATAGGACCACTGGAAGTAATCTGATGTAACGGAGCAGCGCGCGTACAGGGACTCTTCCACATCACACATCTCCCACAGTTGCCTATGTATGTCTCCACAGTCTGACTCATTTTTGGCCAATAAAACCTATCCCTTATCAGGTCTACTGTCCTCTCTACTCCCAGGTGTCCCATATCATCATGCAAAGCACGACACACTTGCATTCTGAATTCCTTAGGTAATAGCAACTGACAATGCTCCTTTCCAGAAGACTTGTATGTAACTCTATATAGCAATCCATCTGCAACTCTTAGTTTCTGACTCTCACGTTTCAACAAAGGCACATCAGAATCAGTCTGACTAGAGCTAGACGGCCACTGGCCAGTATTCAAGGCCTCTCTAACTACTCTGAGAGCAGTGTCTTCAAGCTGAGCTCTTCGCAAATCCTCACGAGTAAACTGTTCTAACTGACCCAAGTTAAGATGAGTTGCAAAAGCATATAGCTCAGGAACACCTTCCGCAGGAACGCCTAGTCTATCTGCCACACGCATGCCACAGTCATTTGACTCCTGCGCACACACAGAACCACAAATCGTTTTCACCTCACTCTGGGAAAGTTTCTTCCAGGGCTCAGTGTGAACATCAATCCAGTTACGAGAAAGCAAATCAGCATCAGTATTTACCTTTCCAGGGCGATATTTCACTTCAAAATCATACGTGGCTAATGCAGCGAGCCATCTGTGCCCTGTAGCATTGAGTTTTCCAGTCGTCAACACGTAGGTAAGTGGATTGTTGTCAGTCATCACCATGAATCTCACTCCGTACAAATAATCATGGAATTTATCCACCACTGCCCACTTAAGTGCAAGGAACTCAAGCTGGTGTATGTGATACTTCTGCTCTGCAGAATTTAACCCTCTGCTGGCAAATGCGACGGGTCTAAGGCCCTCAGGATACACCTGATTTAACACAGCACCCAACCCTCCAAGACTGGCATCAATGTGTAATACATACTGCTTATTTGGGTCTGCAAAAGCTAACACCGGCGCGTTGGTAAGGCGCTTGATAATCTCATGGAAAGCCTGTGTACATGCATTCGTCCATCGCGACCCGAATGGTTCAGTCTCTTTGTAATATTGCTGATCTTTCACAACAATTGGCTTTTTGCCCTTTCTCACAGGAGGGTAACCTTTGGTTAGGTCTGTTAATGGCTTCACAATGGAGGAATAGTTACCTACAAATCTGCGGTAATAGCCACAAAAGCCGAGGAATGACCTCAAAGACTTCAAATCGGTAGGTTGTGGCCACTGAGTTACAGCCTCCACTTTAGCTGGGTCGGTAGCGATTCCATCAGCAGACACAATATGACCCACATATTTTACTTTAGGCTGACAGAACTGGCACTTGTCCAGTGACACCTTTAAACCTACTTCCTCGAGTCGATCTAAAACCTTCATAAGTCTCTCCTCGTGTTCCTCTAAAGTTGCACCAAACACAATTAAATCATCTAAATAAACAAGGACTTGTAGCAAGTTCATGTCCCCTACGGCCTTCTCCATAAGACGTTGAAACGTCGCAGGAGCCCCCATCACTCCCTGCGGCATTCGCTCAAACTGATAGAAGCCGAGAGGACAAATGAACGCAGTCTTCTCTTTGTCCTCCTCTGCCATGGCTATTTGGTAATAACCGCTACGGAGGTCTAACACAGAGAACCAACGACTTCCAGCTAAACAATCCAATGCCTCATCAATGCGTGGCGTAGTGTACTGATCAGGTATTGTCTTACTATTCAGGGTCCGGTAGTCAATGCACATACGCACACTACCATTCTTTTTCCTCGCAACCACTATTGGCGATGCGTAGGGACTACGAGACTCTTTGATCACTCCTGCAGCTAGCAGGTCTTGGAGGTGTTTTCGCACATCCTCTATGTCAGCAGGCGCCAATCGTCTGGACCTCTCCCGAAATGGTCGGGGGTCAGACAGACGAATGTTGTGTTCCACCCCCTTAGCTAAGCCAACCTCCCATTCATGGAGTGAAAACACGTTGCGTCGGTGACACAGCTTTCTCCGAAGTCTCTCCTTCCATTCTCTAGGAATTGGGGAGTCACCAAAATCAATCAAATTTGCATCCACCTCTTCAACTTTCTTACTTTTTACTACCGAACTTGCCAAATCAGCTGTCTGGACTGTACCCAGGGGCGTGCCTTGAACTATAGTAACCTCCTTCCTCGTCTCATTCTGAATCAACAGGGGGAAGCAGTTGGGATCAATGGCGCAAGTCGGGGCTACAACAGGCTGAAACATCACACCTTGAGGCAATGGCACAGCGTCGCTTGCCTCCACCACTATGATGCCTTTAGGCGCTGGCTGGCAAAAGTCCAGTTGACATGGCACACAACGACTCTCCTGAGGTTGGAGGGTCAATTGATCAGAGCCCATCCATCTCACTAAACCAACTGTGTCATCTTTGCCCACTTCACTAATGCTATGCGAAACCAGCTCTTTGTTAGGTCCAACACTACTGACCTTCAGGGCACGAGCCAGAGCCTCACTGTTGGAACGTCCACACAAATCAGCAAGTCTATGGAACAAGCTAGCATTAGTACCTAAAATCAAAGGGACCTGATCTGGCGTGTTAGGCCCAGGGCAAATCAATGCCAACACCGACAATGTCTCTGGTTTGCCCGTAAGCTCTTTTGGGAACTGCATGTCAACCACAACGTATCCCAAATAGGGGTAACTTGTATCACTAAGTCCCCAAATGGCTAAGCCAGACACTGGTTGGATGGGTACATTCAACAAGTGTTTCTTATACCATTCTTCAAAAATGATAGTCACCTGTGACCCACTATCCAATAACGCTAAACTTGGGTGACCATTCACCTTTACCTGCACAGTAGACGGCGGACCAATGAGACCCTCAGGAAATGTGGCTGCTGTCTCTGCACGCACTTCCTGTTTATTAGAAAAACAGTTGGTGGTCTCACTTTTAGAATTTCCACCAGTAGTATGCCTATCTTTGGATTTGTTAAGCGCAGCTATGAGTCTCCTAATCACTCTCTTCTCATCTTCATCAGATGAACAGTTGGTGGCAATATGACCATCTTCCCCACACCTGTAACAGAACCGGTCATCACCCCTATGGCCCTGCACTTGTCTAGGAGAACCACGATCAGTTGACTTAGTTCCAATAGAAGCAACAGCTGCTGAGGACTCTGCTACTTTATCCTCTTTATACTTTAATTTCTTGCTTAATTTATGAACCTTCTTACGTAAAGCAACAGCTGCAGATTTGTCATTGTCTGAGTGGGAGGACTGAAACGCTGACGTGTGAGAACCCATTCCCTCACTACCTGAACACTGTTTTTTACTCATTTCAGACACTTGGGCTTTCAAAGCTTTAAAATCAGCTTTCAACCCTTCCATGGTTGCTTCTTGCTCCACTGACTCATCTCGAATAGAAACATTCCGAATACGAGCATTCACCCTTTGCCGGGTTCGCTGATATTCTTCTTCTGCTCTAATCTCAGACAGCAAGTCTAGGAAATTAGGGGGACTGCTACGTCTCTCCTTCAGTCGTAGTTGCAACAACAGTAAGTCAGAATCAATTGCTCCACGAAGCAGCTGTTCCACTCTCACTCTGTCTTTATCACTAGCTAAGACGCCACCTTTCTTTACTACTTTAGCCAGAAAGGGTTCAATTCTCCGAACATAGTCTGACAACTTCTCACCAGCCCTCTGTTGTATGAGACGGAAAGAAAAATAAAGGTCTTCACCAGATTCAGCAGAACCAAACACACTATCCAGTGCATCAAGAAATTCTTCAGCAGTAGCTTCTTGCTTACTGAGGCGCAACGACTTCACAACCTCTAAAGCTGGACCTCTTAAACACTCCAAGATGCGACGTCTCTTCTCTTGTTCAGTTAACTCACTCTCTTGAACCATCAATGCTGCTTGCTCTAGCCAGTATTCTAAAGATTCCTCCCCAGCAGGAGTGGGAGTGATAGCTGAAAAGATCCGCAGGCGACGATAACCATGACTCTCAGCTTGACTTTTACTAGTCCGGCTGACTGCGTCAACCATTGCACGCAAAACTAACTCGTCAGGCTCACGTGTAGGGACAACAGGACTAGACAGACCTTGTAAGTCTGCTAAAGTCTTACCTTCAGTCGCCAGGAAGTTTTTTAACCTAGCTGAAAAATCATCAGCAGGAGCAGAAGGAGTCTGTTGGGCTGTCACGATCATCCACACAGCACCATCCGGAGGCCTGACTTCAGGGGGAACTATACGTGGGTCTATTATTTCTTTACACTCACAAAGAACCAGAAGACCATCATCACTGCTAGGTCTGACTCCCCTTACTCTCACGCGACCCCAACAACGCACTGTGTGTAGACTTTCTTCGATCTGGTCCACTTCAAGGCCCTTCTTAACACCAACCACCAATATAGCATTAATTACATTAATATTCTCGTCGCTGCACCACTCAATAAGCTCTGCTTGAAGCTTTCCTAGCTTACTTACCTCCATTACAGAATTTAACAATATCACTAAATGTCAGAATATAAGCTAAAGTGTTAAAAACGTTTTTTTAGAAATAGGCTAGGACAAAGAAAAACACTAAAATACTCAAAACCATCCCAGCGGTGCCTCCATTTTGTGTAGCGCCCCTATGCCTGTATTATGAGCATGACCTATGGGCGCCCTGAGTTCTCATTAATTTGTGATAAAACAGCAGTATTATTTATCTAAATGGTTTTGAGTTATGTCCTTTTTACCTGGTTTTAACTAATGTGGATGTTACAATGAGATGCTGACCACAGAAGTATAATAAAATATAACTTTTTTACTGGGATAATGAATTTAAATGAAATTACATAAAAATAAATTAAAGCAAAACCCTTTTGTTATACATGTTAAACGCAATACACGGTAAATATCTTCAAAAAACCCATTCACATAACCATGAACATAAACATATCAATACAGTCTTTCAACAGAAGTAAAACATATAAATGTCCTATGCCGGCTTAATAGACTAACTGAAAAATATGTACAGTGATGCAGGCCTGGTTCGCTGCTTGGGTACGTTGTGACCAAAAATTCAACGGTCGCTTCACTCCGAAGAGCTAAAAGAAAATGGCGGGCTAGCCTGTACCTTGTTGCGGTGGTGGGTTAGCAGTCACGTAGTAGCAGCATGGGCAGGTGCACGTGCTCCTCGTGCTCACATGGACAGCAGGGCAGTAGATCTCCGGGATCTCCGTCGAGCTCCGTCGCCACGTTCGACTTGGCCAGACGAACAGCTACTCTCCAGTGCCAGGGAACGTTTTGCACAGCTCAGTCACACGGCTGCACGTTATCAGTCTGTTAGCTTTAGCTCCCTCGCGCTAGCTAGTTAGCCACGGTGCTACCACGCTCGGTATACGCTAAAACTAACAGTCTCTGAGACTTAAGTTTAACTGGATG